>JAIXMN010000107.1:0-7500 GCA_025716815.1 Dichotomocladium elegans | reverse complement strand
CTAAGGTCTAGGGTCTAAGGACAAGTCAGTCAAGGTCTAAGGACAAGGTCTAAGGCAAAGTCCTAGGGGCAAGATGGTCCAAGTGTAAAAAGACTTAGGGTCAGTCCAAGTCAAAAGTGTAAAAAAGACTAGGGATGACTGAAGGCCAAGTCTAAAAAAGACTAGGATGAATGGACGTCAAGTGTAAAAAAGACCTAGGATGACCAGAAGTCAAGTCTAAAAAAGACCTAGGATGACCAGAAGTCAAGTCTAAAAAGACCTAGGGTAAGTCCAAGTCAAATGTAAAAAGACCTAGGATGACTGGAGGCCAAGTCTGAAAAGACCTAGGATAGTCCAAGTCAAGTCTAAAGAGTGGATGATGGAGCCTGCCAGTATATTTAAATCCCGCTTATGATCATAAGCGGGATTTGAAAGTCACAGGGCAAGGATTAAGTGAGGCGCACATCAAGTGTAAAAAAGACCTAGGGTGACTGGAAGTCAAGTGTAAAAAAGACTTAGGATGACTGGAGGCCAAGTCTAAAAAAGACCTAGGGTAAGTCCCAGTCAAGTCTAGAAAAGACCTAGGGTGACCAGTCAAGTGTAAAAAGACCTAGGATGACCAGAAGTCAAGTCAAAAAAAGACCTAGGATGATTCCAAGTCAAGTCAAAAAAAGACCTAGGGTAAGTCCAAGTCAAGTCAAAAAAAGACCTAGGATGATTCCAAGTCAAGGCTAAAAAGACCTAGGCCAAGTCCAAGTCAAGTCAAAAAAAGACCTAGGCCAGGTCCAAGTCAAGTCAAAACAAGACCTAGCAGGCAAGTCAGTCAAGTGGCAAGTCAGGTAAAGTCCTAGGCAAAATGGCCGAGGTCTAAGTGAAAAAGACCTAGGGACAAGATGGCCAAGGCCTCAGACAAGGTCTTAAGGGAAAATTGGCAGAGATACAAGGTAAAAAGTCCTAGGTGAAAAAAAATGCTTGTCAAAATGAAAAAAAAGACAAGATAACCTACGGCCATACAATGGGGAATGCACCGGATCCCGTTCGATCTCCGCAGTTAAGCCCCATCTGGCACAGTCAGTACTATGGTCGGGGACGACATGGGAATACTGTGTGCTGTAGGTTTTTTGCTGCATTTTTTTTTCCCCTTTCAATTTTTTTTGCGCAAGACACTATGCATGCTTCTTTTTTTTTTTATTACCATGCTCATTTACTTATTACTCGTGCTTTTTGAATATAGTGCACGGTTGAAAACAAAATTTTTTGTTTAAAAAAAAAAAGGTCAAGTTCCTAACCAAAGGTCAACCATTCCCTTTACACCTTTCTTTGATTTTTTGTAGAAAACGAATGTGATTGATTATTTTTGTCACAAAAACACATCAAAACGCTTCGTTTGTCATTTCTTTCGAAGACCATGGTGCACCATGTCTGTTTGCAAGGAAAGAAGAAAAAAAAAACGAAAAAAAAGAGGTGGAAAATGCAAAACCAGGGCAAAATCGAACTCTGCGGCAAAACCGCTCTGTGCGGGTTTCGAACCCGAATCCTTCGCTTTGATAGTCCAACGCACTAACCACTTGGTTATCAAGCTCACTTCTGTTTACATAAAATAATCAACCACCATGACCACAAGTCCAACAGTTTTTTGTGCATTACTCGACAGCATCACGTCCGTTTGCGCTGCAAGTAGGCTCCTTCGACTCGCCAAACCTTGGTTTACCAGGAACCATCGCGGCTTTGATATGGTAACTATGAAAAATTGATTCGCGAAAAAAAGGGGTAAAGTAAGCTTAATTAATTGCGATCACATATTTCTCGGTGGTTTCTTGTCCGTTTGCTCTAGAATAGGCTCATTCGACTCGCCGAACAATGTTTTATTAGAAACCATCGCGGCTTTGGTATGGTAATATGAAAAATTGATTCGCGAAAAAAGGGTAAAGTAATGCTTAATTAGTCGATCTCATATTTCTCGGTGGTTTCTTGTCCGTTTGCGATGAAAGTAGGCTCATTCGACTCCCGAACAATGTTCTATTAGACCATCGCGGCTTTGGTATGTAATATGTAAAAAGTGATATGCGAAAACAGGGGCAAAGTAATCACTTAATTAGTCGATCTCATATTTCTCGGTGGTTTCTTGTCCGTTTGGATGAAAGTAGGCTCATTCGACTCGCCGAACATTGTTCTATTAGCAGCCATCGCGGCTTTGGTATGGTAATATGTAAAAATGATATGCGAAAACAGGGGCAAAGTAATCACTTAATTAGTCGATCACATATTTCTCGGTGGTTTCTTGTCCGTTTGAGATGAAAGTAGGCTCATTCGACTCGCCGAAGATTGTTCTATTAGCAGCCATCGCGGCTTTGGTATGGTAATATGTAAAAAATGATATGCGAAAAAGGGGCAAGTAATCACTTAATTAGTCGATCTCATATTTCTCGGCGGTTTCTTGTCCGTTTGAGGTGAAATAGGCTCATTCGATGCGCAAAATTTTTCTGTAGTAGAAACCATCGCGGCTTTTGCATATGAAGAACACCAATTTTCAATTACCATGAAAAAACTAAGTTGAATTTTTTCTTCACAGGTTTTTGAATGTTTTCATGATGCACATGCTTTTGCCTATCATTTTATCATGGTTTTAATTTTTTTATTTTTTTGTATAATTTTTTTGGTCAAACACTCCGCGACTAACTCTAGAAAACAGCTAGAAAGTGTCCCCATGATGTCCCAAAATAACCTAGACATATTGAGGAAAAGTCCTAGAATGAGTCCCAGTCAAGTGTAAAAAAGATCTAGGATGATTGGAAGTCAAGTGTAAAAAAGACCTAGAATGATGTGGACCTAGAGTCAGTCCATCAAAAAAGACCTAGAGTAGTCCAAGTCAAGTGTAAAAAAGACTAGAGATAAAAAAAAAAAAAAAAGTAAAAAAAGACCTAGAGTCAAGTCAAGTCTAAAAAAGACCTAGGATGATTGGAAGTCAAGTTAAAAAAGACCTAGGTCAGTCCAAGTCAAGTGTAAAAAAGACTAGGATCATTGGAAGTCAAGTCTAAAAAAGACCTAGATCATGGAAGTCAAGTCTAAAAAAGACCTAGGTCATTAAGTCAAGTCTAAAAAAGACCTAGGATGATGGAAGTCAAGTTGAAAAAGACCTAGAGTCAGTCCAAGTCAAGTGAAAAAAGACCTAGGATGATTGGAAGTCAAGTCTAAAAAAGACCTAGGATCATTGGAAGTCAAGTCTAAAAAGACCTAGGATCATTGGAAGTCAAGTGTAAAAAAGACTAGATGATTGAAGTCAAGTGTAAAAAAGACCTAGAGTCATCCAAGTCAAGTGTAAAAAAGCTAGGAATTGAATCAGTTAAAAAAGACCTAGGATCATTGGAAGTCAAGTCTAAAAAGACCTAGGATGATTGAAAGTCAAGTGTAAAAAAGACCTAGGATGATGAAGTCAAGTGTAAAAAGACCTAGGATGACTGAAGTCAAGTCTAAAAAAGACCTCTAAAAAGACCTAGGATAAATGTAAAACCTAAGTCCAAGTCAAGTCTAAAAAAGACCTAGGATAAGTCCAAGTCAAGTCTAAAAAAGACCTAGGATCGCCAAGTCAAGTCTAAAAAAGACCTAGGATCTGCCAAGTCAAGTCTAAAAAGACCTAGGATCTGCCAAGTCAAGTCTAAAAAAGACCTAGGCCCAAGTGAAAAAGACCTTGGTCCAAGTCTAAAAAAGACCTAGGTCCCAAGTGAAAGAAACCGTCCAGGATGCAAAAGGCAGAGTCGAACCCATGACCTCTGCAATCTCTGCCCCCTGTGTAGCATTTTTTCTGCATGTTAATCATCCTATAGATGAAATTTCCTCAATACGCCGGTGGCGGGGTTTTTACCGGGCGTATGCAGCCGTTTTCCCCCCACAACAAAGTCATTTCGGCCTTGAAGGTTTTTCATTACTTGGAGGTCGTAAAGTGGTCCGTTTGGGCTCAAAGTTGGATCATTCGAAAGCTCTCGACGAGCCCGTTCGAATGGTGGTACTCCGGAGGCCCTCCGGGCACGAAATTTGGGTCAAAAAGCCCCTCGCGCTTCGAGAATGCATTTTCGTGAAGGTGCTTTTGTGTGTTTCTCAACGCGTTCTGGTCCGTTTGGCATGAAACTTGGTTTATTCGATGCGCCAAAATTTGCGCACAAGAAACCATCGCGGCACTTGCATGAGAAGAATGCAAATGCGCGGATATTACGAAAAAACATGAGGTGAAAATTTTATTTTCAGGTTTCTGTTTGTTTTCATGATGCACATGCTTTTGCCATTCATTTTATTGCGGTTTTTAAATTTTTTTATGTTTTTTTTGTATTTTTTTGCGATAAAGGATGCTGCGATTCACTGCAGAAAACACCTAGAGAGTGTCTCAAAGATGTCCGAAAATGTCCCACATGTGTTGCAGAAAAGTCCTAAGATGGGTCCCATCAAGTGTAAAAATGGCCTAGACGTATTGGGGAAAAGACCTAGGATGGGTCCCAGTCAAGTGTAAAAATGACCTAGACGTTTTGAGGAAAAGTCCTTGAAGTAACCCCAGTCAAGTGTAAAAATGACTTGGACGTTTTGAGGAAAAGACCTTAAGTGACCAGTCAAGTGTAAAAATGACTTGGACGTTTTGAGGAAAAGTCCTAGGATGGGTACCAGTCAAGTGAAAAATGACTTGACGTTTGAGAATCTTGAGGAAAAGACCTAGGAGTGACCCCAGTCAAGTCCCAAAAAGACCTAGGATGATTGGAAGTCAAGTGTAAAAAAGACCTAGGATGATTCCCATTCAAGTCTAAAAAAGACCTAGGATGAGTCCAAGTCAAGTCTGAAAAAGGCCTAGGATGACTCCAAGTCAAGTCTAAAAAAAGACCTAGGGAAGTCCTAGTCAGTCTAAAAAAGACCTGGATGTTCCAACGTCAAGTCTAAAAAGACCTAGGATCAGTCCAAGTCAAGTCTAAAAAAGACCTAGGATGATTCCAACAAGTCTAAAAAAGACCTAGGATAGTCCAAGTCAAGTCTAAAAAAGACCTAGGATAGTCCAAGTCAAGTCTAAAAAAGACCTAGGTCAAGTCCAAGTCAAGTCTAAAAAGACCTAGGATGTTCAAGTCAAGTTAAAAAAGACCTAGGAAGTCTAAGTCAAGTCTAAAATAAGACCTAGGTAGATGGATAGTCAAGTCGTAAAAAAGACCTAGGATGATGAAGTCAAGTCTAAAAAAGACCTAGGGTAAGATTCCTAGTCAAGTCTAAAAAAGACCTAGGATGATCCAAGTCAAGTCTAAAAAAGACCTAGGATGACCAAGTCAAGTCTAAAAAAGACCTAGGATGACCAGAAGTCAAGTCTAAAAAAGACCTAGGATGACCAGAAGTCAAGTCTAAAAAGACCTAGGATGACCAGAAGTCAAGTCTAAAAAAGACCTAGGATGACCAGAAGTCAAGTCTAAAAAAGACTAGGATGACTGGAGCCAAGTCTAAAAAAGACCTAGGATGACAGAAGTCAAGTCTAAAAAAGACCTAGGATGAGTCCTGGAGTCAAGTCTAAAAAGACCTAGGATGAGTCCAAGTCAAGTCTAAAAAAGACCTAGGATGATCCAAGTCAAGTCTAAAAAAGACCTAGGAAGTCCAAGTCAAGTCTAAAAAAGACCTAGGAGAAGTCCAGTCAAGTCTAAAAAAGACCTAGGATGAGTCCAAGTCAAGTCTAAAAAGACCTAGGTAAGTCCAAGTCAAGTCTAAAAAAGACCTAGGGAAGTCCAAGTCAAGTCTAAAAAAGACCTAGGCCAAGTCCAAGTCAAGTCTAAAAAAGACCTAGGAAGTCCAAGTCAAGTCTAAAAAAGACCTAGGTGTCCAGTCAAGTCTAAAAAAGACCTAGGTAGTCCAAGTCAAGTCTAAAAAAGACCTAGGAGTCCAAGTCAAGTCTAAAAAAGACCTAGGTAGTCCAAGTCAAGTCTAAAAAAGACCTAGGAAGTCCAAGTCAAGTCTAAAAAAGACCTAGGAAGTCCAAGTCAAGTCTAAAAAAGACCTAGGCCAAGTCAAGTCAAGTCTAAAAAAGACCTAGGACTGCCAAGTCAAGTCTAAAAAAGACCTAGGCCCTTTACGTCCAAGTATCAGGGACCGGCGTATTGAAAAGCCTTTAAGCGTCGTATTGGGAAAGGGACCGTCGTATTGCTGTGAGCGCGGCATTGAACAGGTACCCCTTGGTAAACGACGGTCCACCGCCACTGCGGGGGTTCGAACTTGGGCAAACGACACCCGCAGGAACCTTGAGGGGGGTGGTGGGTCCAAGTGGGCCCAACATGTAGACCCTTTGGACTCAAAGTCAGAAGAGCTCAAGTCAATTGATTTTGACTGGACTTGATGTGCGAGGACTGGTACTCCTGGTAGACTTTGAGGTCTTTGGATTTACATCCCCCTGTTTGAGTTCTAGTGAACGTCTTTAGCTAGTTCTCCTAGAGGTGGTGGTTTTGCCTTTGGAATCTAGGTCAGAAGAGTTCAAGTCAATTGAGTTTGACTTGGACTTGATGTGCGAGGACTGGTACTCCTGGTAGATCTAGAGACTAGTGGTTTTACTACCTCTCTATGTACTTTGACTCCTAGGGACTTGTAAAATGGAGTTCAAGTAAAGGTTGGTTGAGTCCCTAAGAACTCGGGTTGTGTTCCCAGTTCTGAAGGCCGGCTTTGTTAAGCCTAGGTCTTTTGTTGTTGAGAGTCCCTTTTGAAGGGTGAATACTGGTCTTTTTGACTTGAAATGACCTTGGGTCGTTTGGTTGATAGACATAGAGTAGGGTGCGTTGCTTTGTCAGGGCCCTACTAGATAAAAGTCGAGCCTTGTGCTTTGGACTTGAAAGGAAGGTAGCAAATGCGTATTGATGGTCAATGACTAGGCTTGAGGAACCTAGATCATTTGGGTGCAATGACCCCTAAGCGTGTTTTTCCCTTTGGGAGAGATGCAAGTTGGGGATTCTAGTCATCCTTCAAGGAGTTTCGACTTGCTCAAGTCTTTTTGAGATTTGGCTCTAGCATGTTCGACTCTTGAAAAACAGTTGTAGACTGGAGGTTAGACACTTGAGGTGGATTCCTTGTTTGTAATGCTTGAGTGCGTTGCTCTTGGATGTATTCATCTCAAAAGGGTTGCGAAAGATGGACTGTAGGCCTTTGATGCCTTGGCTCGATCATTTCTATGATGAGAGTGCTCAGGTCCTAGGACTTTTTGGAGTGTAAAAACTCCTTGAGGTCTGAGGTCTTTCAAGTAGTTACCTGGTTGATCCTGCCAGTAGTCATATGCTTGTCTCAAAGATTAAGCCATGCATGTCTAAGTATAAGCAATTATACAGCGAAACTGCGAATGGCTCATTAAATCAGTCATAATCTACCTGGCACCGCATCTACCACTTGGATAACCGTGGTAATTCTAGAGCTAATACATGCCGAGAAAAGTGGCGACGAAAGAAGCCATGCATTGATTAGATACAAGCCAACTTGGGGTAAAACCCAGTCTTGGTGATTCATAATAACTTGCGGATCGAATTGAGA
>JAIXMN010000106.1:0-12979 GCA_025716815.1 Dichotomocladium elegans | reverse complement strand
TCCTGTAGCTGAATCCCAGACCATCCTCACGTCGGTAAAACCTCAAAAAACCCAGTGGGAAAAAATAGAGGAGAAAAGACTGTGGATATGGATCTAGTGGCTATGTATGATCGTGTTTCCCTTGGCTGAGTCGTGTTTCGGTATTGCGGTTGTTCCAGTTCTTTACATCATTGCCATGGATATTCACTTCATTGGTGCTCTTGCAATCACCTATGCGACATCCGGTCCATTCCCTCGAGGGGTGGCCGTGTCAACATCGGCGACATCCCCTTGTTCCAGGTGCCTGGTATCACGATGACCGACACGACGAAGAAGGCGTTCAGCTCCGTGGAGGAATTCCTTCGCCGCTTCCAGCTCATCCTAGAAGCTGGAGAGGTGGAGGTCGATCGCGACTGGCAGCGTTGGTTGGCGCTTGCCATGCCGACTCACCTGGCCAACTGGTTCGATTCCTATGTCGCAAACAGGGGGTACAACTGGTCCCAGGTACGCGAAGTTTTCGCCGAACGATTCGAGGGTACCAGCCGTTCGATGTCCGCCGCCATGAAAGTTTTCTCGATGATGATGCCCCGCGGTGTGTCCATCCTGGATTACGGAGACGAGTACCAGGAGGCGATCAAGCAAGCCGGTCTCAAGGACGACGAGAACATGGCGTTGCGTTTCCTCTTCTCGCTGGAACCCGACTTCCAGCAGGATGTCCGAGTTGCGTGGCATGGTCAGCATGGCCCTCGCAACCCCCAAAATACCGAAGAGGTTATTCGGACGGGGGTGCTGATCCAGGCGACCGAGAACTGCACTCGACATAGTGTTTCACGTGTACAACGTGAACACCCTGCTGTGAACCGGCACCAGTGGGAATCTGCCCCACACGTCCGTCACTCCCGCCGCGAGCCACGCAATTGGCGCCATGAACGTCTTGAACGTTCTGAGCACCACACGCGCCGGTCTTCGCCCAGGCCTTCACCCAAGCCTTCAATGAAGCCTGCACCGAAGCCGAAGAAGGAGCCGACCGCACTGCAGCGTGCACTTAAAGAACGCCGCTGCATTTACTGCAAACAAGACTGGGATCCCGACCACCGTTGCGACGAGTACGTCAAGGCCAAGAAGGCACAACGTGAGCAGAAGCGGCTCAACCGCCTCGCGCGTCAAGGCTGCTCCGTTGCCGCTGATACCACCACCACCAACACCAGTTCGCGCCCCTCTCGGCAGGAGGCCGACAAGCGTCACCCCGCCGACGACGTCCTCGAGGACATGGATCTCGACGCTGATGCCAGTCTAGAGCTGGCAAAGCATTCCTCCGGTAAGCAAATACGTTTATATACGTTGCATACCCAAAACAATTCTTTGCGACTGACTTCACCTATCCTTATCCAGAATAAGCGTCTCTTGGGTCTGCTGGACACCGGAGCAGAGATTTCAGTTGTCAATAAAAGAATTTGTTTGAAAAACAATTGGGTTATAGAAAAAGCTTCTGGATTTATTTCATATGCGGGAAAGAACGATCGTTTACCACGTATGGGTATCACCGAACCTCTCATTATACGCTACAATCAGCGCATTATCAAGCATGCATTTGAAGTCATGGACCTCGAAGATGACACTGATGTCATAATAGGATTGGACTTACTACCAAGACTTGGTATCGCTTTGACAGGCGTTGCGACAAGATGGGATGATGACGATCACACTGATGAAAGCAGGGATGAAAATGTCGTGCCGCAAGAAGAAAAGGCCGAGCTGAACAACTCTCCTGCTGGTACACCTGCTGAATATATTGCTTTCAAACAGGCGTTAGAGCCCTATATAAAGGCCAATGCGAATATCCCGAAGAATGCATTTTGCACCGTACCCGAATCAGTCATCTACATGAACATCATTATGGGCCCCCTACCCTCAGGGCTCCCCCCCAAGAAATTTTTGAATTTATAAGCCTGCAGGTTTGCTAGTCAGCCATTCACTTTGCCGCGAAATTTTTCTCTGTTGGCCTTCACTGCTGCAACTGTCTACCACAATCTGCTCAAATCTCTGCTTCTTGCATCGTGATCCTTTGACTCATTATTTCACGAAACAGACAACATCACCTGGCTGGAGCATGCCATTTGATCCTTGAATTCCCCTGTGCCAAATCATTCAGTCCAAACGCAATTCTCTGCTTTTCTCGCCGCAAAAAAAAAACTGATGCAGCCTTCCGCATTTTCCTTAACAATTATGGCGCACTTCAACATACGTCATCCCTCTTGGAAAGAAAAAAAACGCGACATCTTTTTGATTGTGCAGTTTTTTTCACTAATTCGTTTACTAATCTCAAATGTGTACTCGGGCAGCGCATTTGTGTTTCATCGTTTAGCGGTAAGTTGCAGGCGATTCAGGGCGGTTTGGGATTTTGGCAAAAAAAGAAACAGCTTAGATGTTCCGTCCATTTTGCAGACATTTGCTCCAATCTTGTGTTGAACAGATGTTTGTATGCTTTAGAGACATTACGCAATGCTTCGACTTCCGCTCTCCTCCCCCCTTTTTTTGCTTACTGACTCTACAAGAGAGTTCAAGTACTGCGCGGTTTTCTAATGGAAAGGGTAGTATACACGAAATGCACAACAGTTTCGCCATCGATTAGGAAATTGTCTTGCTGCATTAACAATAAGTCAATCACAATCAGCAGCAAAGTGAATCATCACCGCATTTCGTAACAACATCTCTCTGAACAATATGCCAAAACTATACGCCGAGGAATAATGGAACGTCAGACCTACCAGCAACGTGTGCGGCTAGAACCAGTCAGCAGCGCAAACGCTTGGAATGACTGAACAGCGTGACAATTAGGAGGTGATGTGCTGAGATTATTGACAGAAGCATTGCTGATGTGCACATAATAGTGAAGTCGAGTATGAGCTGAAAACTGCTCAGGGATGATATGCACTTTCACAGAATATCCGAAATTGTGAATAAATAAATAAAAAAGTTTTTAGACGATGTACTTTCTTTTCCTTCATTGCTCATTCAAATGTCAGCACTTTCAGATAACACGCCATCGACCATCGTTGTTCCTGTGCGCGCAACTACCAGTACACGCATTGTCAGCATTCACAACTGGGAACAAACCTTGAAGGACTCAGCACTAGAGTCTGGTGAACTTTGGGTGTCAAAGGGTTGGAGTGTTAAACCCAATGGTAATGTCGCCGATCTAGATGTGAACGCGATGTTCATAATGTTTATAGTGGAAAAGAAACGATTGACTTCGCAATCGGTGTTGTGGTCCAAGAAATTCGAGTGCCATCGGGCTGGTAAACCACGACCTCATTTAGAACGTGTGCCTGGTGGTGAAAGTGGCCAGCTTAGACTGAATCAGGCTGATTCCAAGAAAGTCGGATGCACAGCTACACTTCTCGCCACTTGCTACCCTTCTGATCCTGAAAATGTTCATCTGAAATATCGGAATGGGCATACCAATCATATTCCCGGGAGTATTGAAGATGTCGCCTATCTCCCAAATACTGATGAAGTCAGGAATATGATCAGAGAGGAGCTACAGAAGGGATATTCTGTCCGAGAAGTACACAATGCTCTCCGGCGCCAATTTATCGACACGCCGCAAAACAAACGAGCTGCCTACCTCCACACTGTTGATGTTTATAATGAATATCACCAGATGTTGAAGGAACGTACGCATAAGAGCGGTGATGATTTTGAATCAACGAGGAAATGGATGTCCGAATTACGGAGCGGTGGACATAGCGTCTTCGTTGAAACCATCAATGAGCGCGACATATCGTTTGGGTTTTGTTCGAAGTGGCAGTGCGATCTGTTGAAGAAAGCGAAATACTTTAGCATGGACGCCACACATGATGTAACTGCTTATCCGAACACAGTCCTTTACACTCTTATCATCCTCCACGAAGCTGCTGGTCATGGTGTCCCAGTTGCTTATTATTTGACGAACGACCTCACATCTCGGCCAGTTGCAGCCTGGCTTCAGTCGCTCGCAAATATTGGGATGAGACCTAAGAAGGTGACAATTGATTGCAGTTTTCCAGAGGGCAATGCAATTCGGTCCGTGTGGGGCAACGACTGCAACATACAGTATTGCAATTGGCACGTTTTACGTGCATGGATGAATAACATCCGCGCAAAAGTTGTAGCTACTGACGCCGAGACGAAAAAAGACATCGAGGAAGGTGTCATAAGCGATCTGAAAGAACTCATGTATGAGAATGACGTGATATCTTTTCAAACGCGGCTTGAATGCTTTAAGACGACGTATTCCGAACAGAATGATTTCCTGTCGTACTTCACTCGCAATTGGCTTCAACCGCAACAAGTACAACGATGGGCAGCATGCCATCAGCCCGATGTCTTCACAAACATGGAGACAAACAACTACGTTGAAAGTTGGCATAACCAGCTTAAGACGATTTATATGCGTCGAAAGCAGAATCGCAGACTAGATGGTCTTGTCTTCCTTCTTGTTGATGAGATTGACTTTGACATCCAGTGGGAGATTAGGAGACTGACGAACCTTGTCGGCACTAAAAACAAAATGCAGCGGGATGAGCGAGCACTTGTGAGGATTGCCAGCCTCATTCCTGAGAGCGAAGTTCCATCTTTTGTGGTGCCTCTTAGCAACGGTGAAGGCTTCCGCGTGCGTTCTTTTACAAACGCAGAGAAATTCTACGAGGTACACACATCATTGATTTTCCACCTTCAACAAACTAATTTGTTCCCTTAACGAAAGGTGTATTGCGAGAATACACATGTCAGTGCTTGCACATGTCCGGCGTATGATCGTAAAAAAAGGGCATGTAAGCACATGTACTTAGTGGTTCGGCACTGTCCTACACATTCGATGAAACCCGATGAAGCTGTCTTGGCGGTGAACACGACAGTCTCTCCAGGGAACCAAAGGTCGGCGCCTGGGGACGACGAAGCTGAAGCTCATGAGTCAATCCACAATAGAGTGAAAGCTGTATTCGCTCGCATGAGCAATACTTTAAAGCGATCGTACGTTGCTGATGACGAAGATGGCGAAATGCTTTTACAAGCAGCACTTCGTCTAGAGGCAGAACTGAACCGTGTGTCAAAGATTGGTCACCATATGAAACTTCGCCGCCAAAATTAAAGAGGCAACAATCCATACATTTCTCCCGATCCTTATATACTTCAAAACAGCCTTTTATTCCTCGGTGTTCTTTAACCAGTTCCTCTCAGCACATCACCTCCTAATTGTCACGCTGTTCAGTCATTCCAAGCGTTTGCGCTGCTGACTGGTTCTAGCCGCACACGTTGCTGGTAGGTCTGACGTTCCATTATTCCTCGGCGTATAGTTTTGGCATATTGTTCAGAGAGATGTTGTTACGAAATGCGGTGATGATTCACTTTGCTGCTGATTGTGATTGACTTATTGTTAATGCAGCAAGACAATTTCCTAATCGATGGAGAAACTGTTGTGCATTTCGTGTATACTACCCTTTCCATTAGAAAACCGCGCAGTACTTGAACTCTCTTGTAGAGTCAGTAAGCAAAAAAAGGGGGGAGGAGAGCGGAAGTCGAAGCATTGCGTAATGTCTCTAAAGCATACAAACATCTGTTCAACACAAGATTGGAGCAAATGTCTGCAAAATGGACGGAACATCTAAGCTGTTTCTTTTTTTGCCAAAATCCCAAACCGCCCTGAATCGCCTGCAACTTACCGCTAAACGATGAAACACAAATGCGCTGCCCGAGTACACATTTGAGATTAGTAAACGAATTAGTGAAAAAAACTGCACAATCAAAAAGATGTCGCGTTTTTTTTCTTTCCAAGAGGGATGACGTATGTTGAAGTGCGCCATAATTGTTAAGGAAAATGCGGAAGGCTGCATCAGTTTTTTTTTTGCGGCGAGAAAAGCAGAGAATTGCGTTTGGACTGAATGATTTGGCACAGGGGAATTCAAGGATCAAATGGCATGCTCCAGCCAGGTGATGTTGTCTGTTTCGTGAAATAATGAGTCAAAGGATCACGATGCAAGAAGCAGAGATTTGAGCAGATTGTGGTAGACAGTTGCAGCAGTGAAGGCCAACAGAGAAAAATTTCGCGGCAAAGTGAATGGCTGACTAGCAAACCTGCGGGCTTATAAATTCAAAAATTTCTTGGGGGGGGAGCCCTGAGGGTAGGGGGCCCATAATGATGTTCCATCTACATCGACACTCCAGAAGGTGTATCCGCGTATCAGAGACAATATCCATTACCTTATTCCATGCGTCCCATTGTTGATGATGCTGTCAAAAGTTGGCTGGCAGATGGCATTATTGTCAAAGCTGCTGTGAATTCCAACTGGAACAGTCCTCTCACCTTGGCAGACAAAAAGGATGAGTATGGTAACAAGACTGGAAAGCATACATGTCTTGATCCACGCCACATCAATAAGTATATTCCTGACGATCGATACCCTTTGCCATTGATTAAGGAGATTTTTTCGTCTTTGGGTGGTTCTGCTATATTCACAACATTAGATCTCAAGAGCGCATTTCATCGTTTCCAGATCAATGAAGCAGACCAGCACAAGACCACATTCACTCATAATGGAATCCAGTACATGTTCCAAGGTTACCCATTCGGTTTGAAGCCGATATCTTCCAAGTTCCAAAGAGTGATGTCATCCATTTACAAAGATATGCCATTTGTACAAACCTTCGTCGACGATATTGTGGTCCATTCTCGAACGATGGCCGAACACACCCGTCATGTTCAGCTTGCTATCCAAGCACTGACTGATGTCAACCTGCTCCTCAACCCCGCGAAATGCCATTTTGCACAACGATCGGTTTATTTACTTGGATTCTGTATCTCGCAGAGTGGTATTACCCCTGATGAACGAAAACTTACCAATGTCCTACAGTGGCCTATACCACGGACGGGCAAGGATGTAATGCGTTTTATGGGTATTATCAATTATTTCCGCGACCATATTCCAAAGGTTTCCGAGATCAGTGCACCACTCGATGCGTTACGTTCCGCTGGATCCCTGAATCAACTCTGGACTGACGAGCATAACAAATGCTTTACAAAGCTGAAAGCTCTGTTAGCTGAACGTACCCTCTTGCGATACCCAGATCTCTCATTACCGTTCTATGTGGCACCGACACTTCGAACTATGGGATTGGTGCCGTCCTCTTCCAGATGAAAGATGGCCAGAAGCAGTATGTATCGTTTATGGCTCGCTCTTTAAGCAAGTCCGAACGCAATTATTCCACGACGAAGCGAGAGTTGCTAGCCATCATCTATGCACTCCAGAAGTTTCACCAGTACTTATGGGGAAATCCTTTTACTCTGTATACGGACCACAAGGCTCTTACTTACTTGCACACCCAGAAGATTGCTAATCCGATGATGATCAATTGGTTAGACACTTTGCTCGACTACAATTTCCGCGTTGTACACTTGCCTGGTATTGAGAATGTGCTGCCAGATAACCTTTCGCGCTTGTTCGCCCTGACGAACAGCTGGAGGGGGGTAATGCAGCCATAATTCGATCGGCAAAGAAAAACACGCCCAACAAACGAGTATTCCTGGTCAAAACATACGAGTCCCCACAAGATACAATGTGTCCACCAGACACGGAACGTCCTGCCTTGCTAGAGAAAGCACACTTGACAGGTGGTCACAAAGGAGCGGAACATATTGTACGATCATTACATGCCGATGGTATCCACTGGACGAATTTATTCCAAGACGCCGTAGAGTATGTCAAATCGTGTGTTCAATGTCAACGCTACAATATTGGCAAACGAGGCTTCAATCCCTTGAGACCAATTTATGCTTACTTACCAGGCGATCACTGGGCAGTTGACTTAATCAATTTTCACCGCACTTCGAACAGAGGCAACAATTATATCATCGTCTTTGTCGATGTATGCACACGCTTTTGTATACTGCGAGCATTACCAGACAAGTCAGCTGATACTATCGTTGAAGTCTTCAAATCTGTATTCTGCGATTTCGGTTTACCTAAGATCATACAATCAGACAATGGAAGCGAATTCAAGAACTTCAAGATGAAGAAATTTATTGGCAGCCTAGGCATCGACCATCGACTTACTACACCGTACCACCCGCGCGCTAATGGGATTGCCGAACGTTGGGTACAAACGACTCTGAGTGTCATTCGCAAGAAAATTGAAGGCGCAGGTAAAGACTGGGACTTTTACGTTCCCAGCACACAACTGGAAATCAATAGCCGTATCTCCGAGAGGTTAGGTTCTTCGCCATTCTCGCTAATGTTCGCTCGACGAATTAATGAGATGAAGGACTATCGACGTAATGGTGCCACTGAGAACAGAGCGTCGACACACCAAGAACTTATGGAACGTGCCGCGTATATGCATGACGTTGTCTTTCCTGCCTTGAAACAAAGAGCGGAAGAACACGGCGGTAAACAAAAGAAAAAGTTCGACCAAAAATATCATTTGATTGATTTTCCGGAACGGAGCCACGTGATGGTGCGAGTCCAGAACCGAAGAAGCAAACTGGCCCCCATTTTTGAAGGACCTTACACAGTACTGCGCAAGACACAAGGAGGATCCTACGTGCTGCAAGATGAAACAGGAGCTTTAATGCCTAGAGACTATTCGCCCTCTGAGATGAAACTTATTAACCAAGACGAAGTTATCCCTCAAGACGAATTATACGAAGTACAAGCTATAGTTGCACACAAAGGACAACCAGGAAAACGACAGTACTTAGTACGATGGAAAGGCTATGGCGCTGAAGACGACCAATGGCTAACACCCGATAAGTTCACCGATCCTGGCTTTATCATCGAATACTGGCACCGACTAGGAAAAGACGAATCAAAGGCTGATGCAATTCCTTCCAATACGCTATCGCCTAAAAAGGACAGTTCACCCCGCAAGAAATGATCCCGATCCGACAATGCCGATCACAATCCTCTATCAGGGAGAAGCCAAAGAAGATGGCTATAATCCAGTCAATATCACGTAATCGACCATGCTCTCTTCCTATTTTCCGATTGTTCCAATCTGGAGGGGGGTAATGTCGCATAGGTGATTACGGATTGAAGGATCCATGACGCCGCGTTATAACCAGATCCATTTCCACAGTCTTTTTCCCTCTATTTTTCTCCCACTGGGTTTTTATGAGGTTTTACCGACGTGAGGATGGTCTGAAAGGAACAAGGACATATAACGTATGATAGAGGTCATCGATACACACACAAGCACCTTATCTGTAATAGTGCTACCATCTCCGAGTACCCGTGTAAGACGGAGTAGCCAGTTGACCTAATTAGGACCTCTGCCATAAATCATATAAATAGTAGATAAATGTGTAGCGATGGAGGATCTTAGTTCCGATTTCATTCGAATAAAAGACATCCACGAGTCTCATCGTATTCACTGTCCAACTTAAAAAAAAAACAACTAAAACACCACACATACGTCTCACCTCTCTTAGCAGCTGGGTGCCCAGTCCAACCAGTTGCCGGGCGCCAAGTCGAAACTGCAGGTGGTCACACTTTCAAAATTAACCGAGCTGTCACTCTGTCCTTGAACACCGCAGGTTTGGTCCACGATGTCTTCGCTTATGTACTAGATACCAAGTTTGATCTTATTCTTGGCCGTGATTGGATTAAACGTATGAAGCCAGTGCCGGATTGGGATCAAGATACCTGGCGAATCACGGAAAACAATAGGGCTTATACCCTCCGCCCTAAGTGCGATCGTCCAAGTCCAGACTTGGCTTATCTGATATCGCACTGGCAAGTTGAGCGATTAACCCGACAACGGCAGATTGACGAACTGTTTTTATGCTATGTCCGTGACAATGGTAAAGAATCGGTGCAACATCAGTCTGACTTGGTCCAACAACTACTCCAAGACTATCCAGATGTCTTCAAGGACAAATTACCAGGTTTGCCACCTCAACGGGATGTTAGCCACGTCATTGACATGGGAAGTGCGGCCCCCATCAATCGTGCCCCATACAAGATGAGTCCTCTAGAACTGGACGAGCTGCGAAAACAGCTCAAAGAACTCCTCGACCTCCGACTCATTCGTCCAAGTGCCTCGCCTTGGGGTGCGCCGGTGCTGTTTGTTCGTAAGAAGGATGGGTCAATGCGTCTATGCGTGGATTACCGTGCCATCAACCAAGTCATGCTACGGAACTCCCATCCCTTGCCTCGGATTGACGAATGCTTGGAGCGGCTCGGTGGCGCGAAATACTTCTCTAGCATTGACCTGCAGAGTGGCTATCACCAGGTGCGGATACGTGATGAGGATGTTCCCAAAACAGCGTTCAATACTCGATATGGCTCCTACGAGTTCCTAGTTCTACCTTTCGGCTTAACCAATGCGCCACCCACTTTCCAACGCCTCATGAACTCAGTATTAGGCGACTGTTTGGACGAATATGCGCTGGTCTATCTCGACGACATCCTGATTTACAGCAAAACCAAGGAGGCTCACACTCGTCAGGTTCGCCTAGTCCTCGATCGACTACGCAAAGCCAAGCTTGTCGCCAATTTGAAGAAGTGTGAGTTTTTTTAAAATGGAACTTGAGTTTGTGGGTTATCATGTCTCTGCAGCTGGTATCCTCCCGTCCAAGTCCAAGGTACAGGCAATTCAAGACTGGCCACAACCAACGAATGTTCAAGAAGTCCGTCAATTTGTGGGCCTCGCCTCGCATTACCGCCGATTTATTCGGGACTTCTCCACGATTGCTGCACCATTGACGGATTTGACACGAGGTACGGGTGCGAAAAAGAGGGCTATTGTTTGGACACCTCAGTGCCAAACTGCCTTTGATGAAATCAAGACCCGCATGACTCAGGCCCCTATTTTGCTTCCTCCAAACCCCGCCTTGCCTTATGTGGTGGAGACCGATGCCTCTGACTTCAGTGTCAGTGCAGTGCTACTGCAGGAAGGTGCGGAGGGCAACATGCATCCTGTTGCCTTCGAGTCCAAGAAGCTTTCCGCAGCTGAACATAACTACCCTGCGCAGGAACGGGAGTTGCTCGGCATTTTGCATGCCCTTCGATCGTGGCGGTGCTTTATCGAGGGACGCCCTTACGTCGTATGAACGGACCATCACCCACTGCTCTACTTTCGAAATCGCAACAAGCCACTGCCGCCCCGTCTCATCCGATGGATTGCCGAGCTTGAATTATATGACCCCGAGATACAATACAAGAGTGGGAAGGAGAACCATGTTCCTGACCTATTGTCTCGCCGGGATGGTCCAGACTGTACACCAGACGCCACCGCACTTGAACCTGACTATCTCTACACACTTAAATCCATCGAGAGCTTGGACTGGCCAAAATTCTATACAAGGGACAAAGACCAATGGCCGCAAGTATACAAAGATCTACTAGACAAGCACAAAGACAAGTTTTCGGTACAGGCAAACCAAGTATATCGTAAGATCAAGGTCGGGAATACTGTCCACGAAATTCGGTATGCTTTATTCGCGCGACGAGCAGACATTGTACAGCATTTCCACACCAGTTTTGGACACTCGGGAAAAGAAACTGTATATGATCTAGTCAAGAAACGCTGGTGGTGGCCTAACATGAAGGATGATATTCAAGACTGGATCCAGAATTGTCCCAGATGCCAACTAGCAGCTAATGCAGATCGTCAAACACACCACGCCCCTATGCGACCACTCAACGTACCCGCTCCATTTGCAAGGTGGCATCTGGATTTCATTGGTGAGCTGCCAACTACACTACGAGGGAACAGGTGGATTCTTGTTGCAGTCGATTATGCTACCAATTGGACAATCGCTCGTGCTGTACCTGATGCTACGGGACAAGCGATTGCCGAGTTTATATACGACGAGATAGTCACGCGTTTTGGTTGTCCCGAAGAAATCCTCACAGACCACGGCGCCAACTTCATGTCTAAGGTCCTTAATCTCTACCTCGGCTGCACGAAAATCCATCACAAGCTGACGTCAGCTTTTCATCCGCGAACCAATGGCAAGGCTGAACGAACCAATGGTATTCTCAAACAAATGCTTCGAAAGTATGTCAATGGTGCTGTGCATTGCTGGGACGATTTTGTCGAGCCAGCAGTTTTCGCGTGTTGCATCCGCAAACATCGTACTACGGGTAAGAGCCCATTTTTCATGGTATACGGTGTCGAGCCCCATCTTCCAGGAGACATTTTCCGCCCGACCATCACCGAAGACCTTAGCTGTGGCCCTACCACCATCGACCAAGCCCGACAACCAGCACTCTTACGACTTCGGGAAGCCCGTGCTGAGGCAGCAGAACGATTGCGCGCCAACGCAGCCCGTGACAAAACCATCTGGGATGCAACCATGACACACCAGGTTTTCACAGTTGGTACCCAAGTTCTGATGCGCCACGAACAACGATTAAGTTTGGAATACAATTGGGTGGGCCCATTCATTGTTGTTGACCATAACTTGGACTCAGACACCTACAAGCTCAAGGATCTTACCGGTAAACCATATACCTCTTGGGTACACACCGACCGCCTCCGTCCAATACACGCCAAGTCCCCGCCCACCTCCCCATGGTATGATCCTCTCGCTACCCGTACCGCTAACCGCCTCGAAATACACGACGCCCAATCCTTGTTGTTGGTCGAGGACGCCCAACAGTCTGGGGGGAGGATAATGTCGTAGTCATATTAGCCGGGTATTCCAACTACCAACCAACTTCCGTTTTGGGACTATTCCTGACGTAATGTTCGGCCTACTTCTTCTTTTGATACCTCGCCCGACATGGATCATTACATACGAAGATTACTTCTTTAGACACATCGTCCAGACAGAGGACGATATATTTTATGTATATTTTTAGTATTAGAAAACAATATAAATAAGGGAAAACTTATCTAACAATAAAGAGATTACGAACCGTTTCCCTGGTCTACTCTCTTTGTGGTTATCCTTCGTGGTCTATACTCTCTTCGTGGCTATCCTTCGTGGTCTATACTCTCTTCATGGTTATCCTTCGTG
>JAIXMN010000105.1:0-13277 GCA_025716815.1 Dichotomocladium elegans | reverse complement strand
ACTTAAATACTTTCTAAGTAATAATTTTAAGTGTATAAAGTGAGTTATCAGCAGGAAACATTATAATTCCTCAGAGACTATATGTGATAACCATTTTAATAAATGGTTAAGAGAAAGTCCATTTTATCAATTTGACTCCTATTGAGATCAGGATAAAAGCAATATTCTGCAGAATATTTATTATATTCTGCTATTACTCCTGTAATTATCTCTAATGGGGCGCCTAAACTACCACAAAAAATTGTGGATTTAATTATTGGTTCTTTACTAGGTGATGCATCTGTAGAAAAACGAGGTAACAGTGCAAGAATTGAATTTAAACAAGGATTCAATCATGCAAGTTATCTGTACTTTATTTATTTTCAATTTTTATTTTGGGGGCTAGTTTCTACAACAGCACCAATTCCATTTAAAATTGGAGATGGTAAAGGTGGTAAACATTTAGTATTAAGATTTAGAACTCGAACATCGGCTAAATATACTTGGTTTAGAAATATTTTTTATCCTGAAGGTAAAAAAATTGTACCACCTAATATTGCAGATTATTTAACACCTAGAGGTTTAGCATATTGGATTATGGATGATGGAGGATATCATAAATCAGGTATAATTATTCATACTAATAGTTATACTAAAAAAGATGTAGAATTATTACAATTTGTTCTTCTTAATAAATTTAAGATTAAAACCAATATTTGGTCAAAATATAATAATTATATTCTTTATATTCCTGCATCTAATTTACCTACAGTACGTAAATTAGTACTACCATATATCCATTCTTCTATAAAATATAAAGTACACGCCAATAAATAATTAGTATTAGGCATTATGAAATAATATGCAAATGTCTCTATGGGGTAGCTTTGTGCCCCAAATGGTTGATTTAGATAATCATTTATTAATTTCATTAAATACATTACCATTTATTAAACCAAAAACTAGAGCACAAAAAAGAATTGGCCCACATAATCAAGATGTTCTTTCTGTAATTATAGGATCAATTCTTGGTGACAGTTATGCAGAAAAACATGGTGAAGGAACTAGATTTACTTTCCAACAAGAAGAATCTAATATGGAATATTTAGTATGGTTCCATAAATTTTTTGTAGAAAGAGGTTATTGTTCAGATATTAAACTTAAAGTTTCTACTAGATTGAGTAAAAAAGGTAAAGTTAGATATTTATATAGATTTAGAACTTTTACTTTCACTAGTTTTGATTGGATTAGAGAATTATTTTATCAAAACGGAGTTAAAACTGTTCCTAATAATATTGGTGAATATTTAACACCTTTAGCTTTAGCTGTTTGAATCCAAGATGATGGAGGTAAAGCTTCAGCTGGATTAAAAATTGCAACGAATAGTTTTACTCTTCAAGAAGTTGAATTTTTATGTAGAGTATTAAATGATAAATATAAACTTAATCCAAAACCTCATTCAGCAGGTGTACCTAATCAATATATCATTTATTTTCCAAAAAGTTCAATGGATACTTTATCTAAATTAGTAAAACCATATATGGTTCCTTCAATGTATTATAAATTAAATGGTTATTAATTAAATCAACTATAGTCCTGTTATTTTAACTATGTAATCTACACAGAAAAATAGTTATTATATAACAGAAGATCGTGACAACGATCTTGGAGATTAATTATCTCTGGCGATATCAGTGAAAACGGTCAAATGAATAACTTTTGTTTATAGACCGTCGGTGGTGTGTACCATCGCTACAGACTGGGTCACTGATGGGTACCTGAAATGGTGCTTAATGTACAGTCGAGATCTTCACTACTTAATAATAAATAGTAGTGCTCAAGGCTTTATGTAACTCCTTAATAGGGAATAAAGTACAGGAAAGTATATAAAAAAGTATCCATTTTGGATTTATTTACTTTAAAGATTAAGGCAACAGTAATTACTAACTTACTTTCTGCTATCCCTTGGATCGGTAAAGATCTTGTAGAGTTCGGAAATTTAGATAATAATTTTAATAATTTTACTACTATGAGTTATTTACCTATTATTGGTATTGTAAACAGCAAAGCTTTACATAAAATTAAACTTCAATCAGATAAAGAAAAATTGGATATGTTAAAAGTTCCACATAACTTTTTATCTATGTTTGTTGGTTTAATTGATGGTGATGGTTATATTGCTATTACTAAAACACCAAAGAATTATATTAGAATTGATCTTATCCTTTCTTTAGATATTAGAGATTTAGATTTAATTAATTATATTCATTCTGTACTTAAAGTTGGTCGAGTTAATAAATATCCTAAATTAAATTTAGTTAAATTAACAATTTCGAGAACAAATTTACAAACAATTGTATTTCCTCTGTTAGTTTATCATAATTTATACTTTTTAACGGATACACGACGAGCTCAATTTGATAAAGCAATGTTTATTCTTCAGAATAATATTAAAAAATATTCTGAACTACCTAACGAATTTTCTGTATGTAATAATTTACCTAAAACTGCAGAAGATTATTGTAAATTAGATTTCTTCCCTAACTGGATTGTAGGATTTACAATAGCTTCAAATAGATCACTTAAATTAAAATGTTCTAAAAATATGTTATCTAAAAATTTATCTAAATTAGTTAAAAGTTTTAATAAAAATTATACTAGCTCCATGAGGGCTTGGAGCTTGTCTAAGCCTCAATTAGCAAAAGGCGGTGCCTTTAGAGCTTATTCAACTAATACAATAAATAATAATTGTAGAGCATGTGTTAAATTTGGAGATAATTTAACATCAAATGTTGGTTATCCTAAATTTACTAAATTAATTAATAATACAATTACATTACCTCCATATTATCAAGGTATTGTTGTTGGATTAATTCTTTCTGATGGTTGGTTTAACAAAGGTAAACCTCATTGGAATGCTCAATTACAATTTAAACAATCTTTAGATCATTTTCCATATTTTTGGTATGTGTTTAATTTACTATCACATTATTGTACAAAAGTACCGACTTTAAAATTTAGTAAACGTTTAAATAAAACAAGTGTTGCTATTAATTTACATACACGTGTATTACCTTGTTTTACTAAAATGCATAGTTTATTCTATGTAAATGAAGTAAAAATTATTCCAGAAAATATTTATGATTTACTAACTCCAGTGGCTTTAGCTCATTGGATTCAAGGTGATGGAGTAGCCAGATCTCATGGATTAATTATTTGTACTGATTCATATAAAGTTGAAGATGTTACAAAACTAATTAATGTTCTTAAAATTCGATATAATATTGATTGTATTTTAAGATTTCATACACCTACTCAACCTAGAATTACTATTCGAGCTAAATCAATAGGAATTTTACGAAACCTTGTTATGCCATATATGCATAATTCAATGTTATATAAATTGGGGTTAAATAATAAATAATTTTATTATCTGGATAAACTAAATTTTTAATTCGGATCATTTTTTATTAAAAATAATAATGATATTTGTTTTTCATTAAAACAAAGAACACATAAATTGCTATTTGAAGCATTTAAAATTATTTTTAATACAAAAGTTAATATTGATACTTCAGGGAATTATGATAAATTTGCAGTTAGTTCTGTTAAAGATATTCAAAGAGTAGTAAATTTTTTCTCTTTTTCTAATTTACATCCTCTTGTTGGTTATAAATTAACACAATATAATAATTGGATTGAAAAAATTAAAGAAAGTTCACGATATAAAAATGTGAAACTACCTTAATTGTAATATCGACATTAAATAAATAAAATAGTAAAAAATAAAATTAATAAAATATCTAAAGACGTTATGAGCTCCATTAAACTTAATAGTTTAATAGCAAATTGGGTGAATTGCAAGGAAATCTCTAATTTAGAGACAATTTGCAGCGAAGCGTATATCAGTACTTTAAGGATATACGAACGTTCAACGACTAATCGGTGAGCTGTACTAGCAATAAGCCGGACACGAGTGCCCAACGACATAGTCAACTTAATATTAAAATAAATTTAAGTTAGAAATGGTCGATGACATAGTCTAAACTGACCGGTGACGGTCAGAAGATACAGTTAAATGCTGTATCGATAATAAAAATTGTCATCTGGGGAGGTTTCAGTGTAGATAACGCTACTCTAAACCGATTCTTCAGTCTTCACTACTTATTACCATTCATCTTAGCAGCTTTAGCAGTAATGCATTTAATTACATTACACGAACATGGATCAAGTAATCCATTAGGAATTACAGCAAATGCTGATAGAATTTATATGCATCCTTATTATTCATTTAAAGATCTAGTAACTATTTTCTTATTCTTCTTAGTATTAGCATTATTCTTATTCTATGCTCCAAATAAACTTGGTCAAACTTCAGGGATGGCCGTTCAACAAAGTAATTTGTTGAATTATGATATCGCTGTATGCTGGGACAGTTTAGATATTATTAGTACTCGAAATGTAAGTGCAATTTTAGTGCCCTTTTCAGTTAAAATCTATAATATTGTAGACCAATCAGCAGGAAACCAACGAAATGTTTATACTACGATGGGATCCTCAGAGACTACACGCGATATTTCCGATTTAATCTTGCCAAAGTCTAATACAAAAGACACTAATGGTTCAGATAAAGATGAAGATTTTAATTATTGGTTAGCCGGACTAATCGATGGAGATGGAACACTCTCAGTATATAAAAGCAATGCTCAAGTATGTGAAATTACTTTGGGTGAAGAAGATGTTAAAACTTTATACAAAATTAAACAAAGATTCCATGGGTCTGTTTTAAAAAGAAGTAAAGTTAAAGCTTATAGATGGAGAGTGTCCAAAAAATTATATGTAACAGATGTTATTAATTCTATTAATGGTAAATTATTAACTTACTCAAAACACGTACAATTAGTTAAAGTTTGTAATAAATTAAACATTGAACCAATTATTACTAATAAAATTAGTAAAAATAATAGTTGGTTTACTGGATTTTTTGATGCTGAAGGTTATTTTAGTATTAGAAATAATTATACTTTAACAATTAGTGTGGGTCAAAAATCTAAAGATATTTTAGAAGAAATTCAAAAAGAATTTGGAGTCGGTAATATTTACTATGATAAAAGTTGGAATGGCTATAATTATGTCATTACAGATTTACAAGGAATTAAAACAATGCTTACATATTTTGAAAAATATCCATTAAAAACAATAAAACATCCGGACTTCATTACAATAAGAAGATTAGTTTTATTTATTGAAAGAGGTTATCATTTAAAAAATCATCCTCTCAAAGATAGAATTGATAACTTAATTAAGATCTTTAAAAATCGGAAAAAGATATAGTCCACTAAACGCATCCTGATAATTATATTCCAGCTAATCCAATGCAAACTCCTGCATCTATTGTACCTGAGTGGTTAAAAGATGCCTCTCTTTAAAAATCTCGCTATATGCTTGGAAATCCTTCCCATTATCGCATCGATACTTTAAAGTAACAACTCGATCGAGAAAGGCTACAAGCAAGTAAAAATTATAAATTTGACTTCAGAGATTGCACGCGAGATGTAGATATAAATCTACAAAGATACAATCCAAACTTAATTGGATCCGGGATCTTCTTTGTACAATTTGTTTTTATAGTACTTCGACAAAAGGTAAAAAAAGATTGTCAAGAGAAGAAAGACAACTTATCAAGTTGTCTTCCTTCTCAAGCACTTATTGGTATTTTACTTGGAGATGGTCATCTTCAAAAAAGATCTTCAACAGCTAATAGCAGATTTATGTTTGCTCAAACATCTGTAGATCACAAACCCGGGGCGGCGACAGCGCCCCCGGGGCCTGCTTATTATGAATTTGTGTTTAAATTATTTGAGCCATACTGTACAGCTGATATGAAATCATATTTAAAAACTTGGACAGACAAAAGATATGGAAAAGTTTATCAATCATTGTCTTTTGCTACGATGGCTTTACCTTCCCCGGGGCGGCGGCACTGTCGCGCCCGCCCCGGGGCTTGTTTTAATGTTTTTAGAGAATCTTTTTATCCAAATGGGAAAAAAATTGTACCTGTTAATATTAATGAATTATTAACAGATATTAGTTTAGCTCATTGAATTATGGATGATGGATCTAAACAAGGAAAAGGTGTTCACCTAAATGTATATGCTTTTTCTGAAGAAGACATTAAAAGACTTACTGATACATTATCCAATAAATTTGGATTAAAGTGTTCTGTTCATACACCTAAAAATAAACCAAGAATTTATTTAAAGGCTGAATCAATGATTCAGTTGAGAAGTAAAACATCATATGCATCCTTCGATGTATTACAAAATAGATTAAATCAATTAAGTGAAGATCTTCTACCGTTCTATGCAATTCTACGATCAATTCCTGATAAATTAGGAGGAGTAATTGCTATGTTTGGTTCTCTATTAATTCTTCTAGCTATGCCAGTATTAGATACTTCAAGAGTTAGAGGTTCAGCATTCCGACCATTAATGAAATTCTCTTTCTGGTTACTAGTAGTAGATTTCTTAATCTTACTATGGTGTGGTGGTCAACACGTAGAAGAGCCATTCATTAGCCTGGGACAATTTGCGACAGGGTTCTACTTTGCTTGGTTCCTTGTATTAGTTCCAGCTATTGGTATTATCGAAAATACACTGATGGATTTAAATAATTCGTCATCAGTAGATCGACTCTAAGATTAATTTTAGAGATACAAGTATTAAACCGAGTAATAATTCATATAAATATAGTTATGTATTCTTACCGGTTGTATCCTTTTCACCAGATCTAAATGATACTATTAATCCTAATTATTAGGTTATCATTTTAAATTCGGGTGAAAAGGATACAACCGGTAAGAATACATAACTATATTTATATGAATTATTACTCGGTTTAATACTTGTATCTCTAAAATTAATCTTAGAGTCGATCTACTGATGACGAATTATTTAAATCCATCAGTGTATTTTCGATAATACCAATAGCTGGAACTAATACAAGGAACCAAGCAAAGTAGAACCCTGTCGCAAATTGTCCCAGGCTAATGAATGGCTCTTCTACGTGTTGACCACCACACCATAGTAAGATTAAGAAATCTACTACTAGTAACCAGAAAGAGAATTTCATTAATGGTCGGAATGCTGAACCTCTAACTCTTGAAGTATCTAATACTGGCATAGCTAGAAGAATTAATAGAGAACCAAACATAGCAATTACTCCTCCTAATTTATCAGGAATTGATCGTAGAATTGCATAGAACGGTAGAAGATCTTCACTTAATTGATTTAATCTATTTTGTAATACATCGAAGGATGCATATGATGTTTTACTTCTCAACTGAATCATTGATTCAGCCTTTAAATAAATTCTTGGTTTATTTTTAGGTGTATGAACAGAACACTTTAATCCAAATTTATTGGATAATGTATCAGTAAGTCTTTTAATGTCTTCTTCAGAAAAAGCATATACATTTAGGTGAACACCTTTTCCTTGTTTAGATCCATCATCCATAATTCAATGAGCTAAACTAATATCTGTTAATAATTCATTAATATTAACAGGTACAATTTTTTTCCCATTTGGATAAAAAGATTCTCTAAAAACATTAAAACAAGCCCCGGGGCGGGCGCGACAGTGCCGCCGCCCCGGGGAAGGTAAAGCCATCGTAGCAAAAGACAATGATTGATAAACTTTTCCATATCTTTTGTCTGTCCAAGTTTTTAAATATGATTTCATATCAGCTGTACAGTATGGCTCAAATAATTTAAACACAAATTCATAATAAGCAGGCCCCGGGGGCGCTGTCGCCGCCCCGGGTTTGTGATCTACAGATGTTTGAGCAAACATAAATCTGCTATTAGCTGTTGAAGATCTTTTTTGAAGATGACCATCTCCAAGTAAAATACCAATAAGTGCTTGAGAAGGAAGACAACTTGATAAGTTGTCTTTCTTCTCTTGACAATCTTTTTTTACCTTTTGTCGAAGTACTATAAAAACAAATTGTACAAAGAAGATCCCGGATCCAATTAAGTTTGGATTGTATCTTTGTAGATTTATATCTACATCTCGCGTGCAATCTCTGAAGTCAAATTTATAATTTTTACTTGCTTGTAGCCTTTCTCGATCGAGTTGTTACTTTAAAGTATCGATGCGATAATGGGAAGGATTTCCAAGCATATAGCGAGATTTTTAAAGAGAGGCATCTTTTAACCACTCAGGTACAATAGATGCAGGAGTTTGCATTGGATTAGCTGGAATATAATTATCAGGATGCGTTTAGTGGACTATATCTTTTTCCGATTTTTAAAGATCTTAATTAAGTTATCAATTCTATCTTTGAGAGGATGATTTTTTAAATGATAACCTCTTTCAATAAATAAAACTAATCTTCTTATTGTAATGAAGTCCGGATGTTTTATTGTTTTTAATGGATATTTTTCAAAATATGTAAGCATTGTTTTAATTCCTTGTAAATCTGTAATGACATAATTATAGCCATTCCAACTTTTATCATAGTAAATATTACCGACTCCAAATTCTTTTTGAATTTCTTCTAAAATATCTTTAGATTTTTGACCCACACTAATTGTTAAAGTATAATTATTTCTAATACTAAAATAACCTTCAGCATCAAAAAATCCAGTAAACCAACTATTATTTTTACTAATTTTATTAGTAATAATTGGTTCAATGTTTAATTTATTACAAACTTTAACTAATTGTACGTGTTTTGAGTAAGTTAATAATTTACCATTAATAGAATTAATAACATCTGTTACATATAATTTTTTGGACACTCTCCATCTATAAGCTTTAACTTTACTTCTTTTTAAAACAGACCCATGGAATCTTTGTTTAATTTTGTATAAAGTTTTAACATCTTCTTCACCCAAAGTAATTTCACATACTTGAGCATTGCTTTTATATACTGAGAGTGTTCCATCTCCATCGATTAGTCCGGCTAACCAATAATTAAAATCTTCATCTTTATCTGAACCATTAGTGTCTTTTGTATTAGACTTTGGCAAGATTAAATCGGAAATATCGCGTGTAGTCTCTGAGGATCCCATCGTAGTATAAACATTTCGTTGGTTTCCTGCTGATTGGTCTACAATATTATAGATTTTAACTGAAAAGGGCACTAAAATTGCACTTACATTTCGAGTACTAATAATATCTAAACTGTCCCAGCATACAGCGATATCATAATTCAACAAATTACTTTGTTGAACGGCCATCCCTGAAGTTTGACCAAGTTTATTTGGAGCATAGAATAAGAATAATGCTAATACTAAGAAGAATAAGAAAATAGTTACTAGATCTTTAAATGAATAATAAGGATGCATATAAATTCTATCAGCATTTGCTGTAATTCCTAATGGATTACTTGATCCATGTTCGTGTAATGTAATTAAATGCATTACTGCTAAAGCTGCTAAGATGAATGGTAATAAGTAGTGAAGACTGAAGAATCGGTTTAGAGTAGCGTTATCTACACTGAAACCTCCCCAGATGACAATTTTTATTATCGATACAGCATTTAACTGTATCTTCTGACCGTCACCGGTCAGTTTAGACTATGTCATCGACCATTTCTAACTTAAATTTATTTTAATATTAAGTTGACTATGTCGTTGGGCACTCGTGTCCGGCTTATTGCTAGTACAGCTCACCGATTAGTCGTTGAACGTTCGTATATCCTTAAAGTACTGATATACGCTTCGCTGCAAATTGTCTCTAAATTAGAGATTTCCTTGCAATTCACCCAATTTGCTATTAAACTATTAAGTTTAATGGAGCTCATAACGTCTTTAGATATTTTATTAATTTTATTTTTTACTATTTTATTTATTTAATGTCGATATTACAATTAAGGTAGTTTCACATTTTTATATCGTGAACTTTCTTTAATTTTTTCAATCCAATTATTATATTGTGTTAATTTATAACCAACAAGAGGATGTAAATTAGAAAAAGAGAAAAAATTTACTACTCTTTGAATATCTTTAACAGAACTAACTGCAAATTTATCATAATTCCCTGAAGTATCAATATTAACTTTTGTATTAAAAATAATTTTAAATGCTTCAAATAGCAATTTATGTGTTCTTTGTTTTAATGAAAAACAAATATCATTATTATTTTTAATAAAAAATGATCCGAATTAAAAATTTAGTTTATCCAGATAATAAAATTATTTATTATTTAACCCCAATTTATATAACATTGAATTATGCATATATGGCATAACAAGGTTTCGTAAAATTCCTATTGATTTAGCTCGAATAGTAATTCTAGGTTGAGTAGGTGTATGAAATCTTAAAATACAATCAATATTATATCGAATTTTAAGAACATTAATTAGTTTTGTAACATCTTCAACTTTATATGAATCAGTACAAATAATTAATCCATGAGATCTGGCTACTCCATCACCTTGAATCCAATGAGCTAAAGCCACTGGAGTTAGTAAATCATAAATATTTTCTGGAATAATTTTTACTTCATTTACATAGAATAAACTATGCATTTTAGTAAAACAAGGTAATACACGTGTATGTAAATTAATAGCAACACTTGTTTTATTTAAACGTTTACTAAATTTTAAAGTCGGTACTTTTGTACAATAATGTGATAGTAAATTAAACACATACCAAAAATATGGAAAATGATCTAAAGATTGTTTAAATTGTAATTGAGCATTCCAATGAGGTTTACCTTTGTTAAACCAACCATCAGAAAGAATTAATCCAACAACAATACCTTGATAATATGGAGGTAATGTAATTGTATTATTAATTAATTTAGTAAATTTAGGATAACCAACATTTGATGTTAAATTATCTCCAAATTTAACACATGCTCTACAATTATTATTTATTGTATTAGTTGAATAAGCTCTAAAGGCACCGCCTTTTGCTAATTGAGGCTTAGACAAGCTCCAAGCCCTCATGGAGCTAGTATAATTTTTATTAAAACTTTTAACTAATTTAGATAAATTTTTAGATAACATATTTTTAGAACATTTTAATTTAAGTGATCTATTTGAAGCTATTGTAAATCCTACAATCCAGTTAGGGAAGAAATCTAATTTACAATAATCTTCTGCAGTTTTAGGTAAATTATTACATACAGAAAATTCGTTAGGTAGTTCAGAATATTTTTTAATATTATTCTGAAGAATAAACATTGCTTTATCAAATTGAGCTCGTCGTGTATCCGTTAAAAAGTATAAATTATGATAAACTAACAGAGGAAATACAATTGTTTGTAAATTTGTTCTCGAAATTGTTAATTTAACTAAATTTAATTTAGGATATTTATTAACTCGACCAACTTTAAGTACAGAATGAATATAATTAATTAAATCTAAATCTCTAATATCTAAAGAAAGGATAAGATCAATTCTAATATAATTCTTTGGTGTTTTAGTAATAGCAATATAACCATCACCATCAATTAAACCAACAAACATAGATAAAAAGTTATGTGGAACTTTTAACATATCCAATTTTTCTTTATCTGATTGAAGTTTAATTTTATGTAAAGCTTTGCTGTTTACAATACCAATAATAGGTAAATAACTCATAGTAGTAAAATTATTAAAATTATTATCTAAATTTCCGAACTCTACAAGATCTTTACCGATCCAAGGGATAGCAGAAAGTAAGTTAGTAATTACTGTTGCCTTAATCTTTAAAGTAAATAAATCCAAAATGGATACTTTTTTATATACTTTCCTGTACTTTATTCCCTATTAAGGAGTTACATAAAGCCTTGAGCACTACTATTTATTATTAAGTAGTGAAGATCTCGACTGTACATTAAGCACCATTTCAGGTACCCATCAGTGACCCAGTCTGTAGCGATGGTACACACCACCGACGGTCTATAAACAAAAGTTATTCATTTGACCGTTTTCACTGATATCGCCAGAGATAATTAATCTCCAAGATCGTTGTCACGATCTTCTGTTATATAATAACTATTTTTCTGTGTAGATTACATAGTTAAAATAACAGGACTATAGTTGATTTAATTAATAACCATTTAATTTATAATACATTGAAGGAACCATATATGGTTTTACTAATTTAGATAAAGTATCCATTGAACTTTTTGGAAAATAAATGATATATTGATTAGGTACACCTGCTGAATGAGGTTTTGGATTAAGTTTATATTTATCATTTAATACTCTACATAAAAATTCAACTTCTTGAAGAGTAAAACTATTCGTTGCAATTTTTAATCCAGCTGAAGCTTTACCTCCATCATCTTGGATTCAAACAGCTAAAGCTAAAGGTGTTAAATATTCACCAATATTATTAGGAACAGTTTTAACTCCGTTTTGATAAAATAATTCTCTAATCCAATCAAAACTAGTGAAAGTAAAAGTTCTAAATCTATATAAATATCTAACTTTACCTTTTTTACTCAATCTAGTAGAAACTTTAAGTTTAATATCTGAACAATAACCTCTTTCTACAAAAAATTTATGGAACCATACTAAATATTCCATATTAGATTCTTCTTGTTGGAAAGTAAATCTAGTTCCTTCACCATGTTTTTCTGCATAACTGTCACCAAGAATTGATCCTATAATTACAGAAAGAACATCTTGATTATGTGGGCCAATTCTTTTTTGTGCTCTAGTTTTTGGTTTAATAAATGGTAATGTATTTAATGAAATTAATAAATGATTATCTAAATCAACCATTTGGGGCACAAAGCTACCCCATAGAGACATTTGCATATTATTTCATAATGCCTAATACTAATTATTTATTGGCGTGTACTTTATATTTTATAGAAGAATGGATATATGGTAGTACTAATTTACGTACTGTAGGTAAATTAGATGCAGGAATATAAAGAATATAATTATTAATTTTGACCAAATATTGGTTTTAATCTTAAATTTATTAAGAAGAACAAATTGTAATAATTCTACATCTTTTTTAGTATAACTATTAGTATGAATAATTATACCTGATTTATGATATCCTCCATCATCCATAATCCAATATGCTAAACCTCTAGGTGTTAAATAATCTGCAATATTAGGTGGTACAATTTTTTTACCTTCAGGATAAAAATATTTCTAAACCAAGTATATTTAGCCGATGTTCGAGTTCTAATCTTAATACTAAATGTTACCACCTTACCATCTCCAATTTTAAATGGAATTGCTGTTGTAGAAACTAGCCCCCAAAATAAAAATTGAAAATAAATAAAGTACAGATAACTTGCATGATTGAATCCTTGTTTAAATTCAATTCTTGCACTGTTAC
>JAIXMN010000104.1:0-13360 GCA_025716815.1 Dichotomocladium elegans | reverse complement strand
AACATGAAGCACCCAGTATGGTATGGCAGCCCCTTCTTCTTGATATGGCTTCGTGCAGGAGAAGAAGGGAAAGACAGAAGGAAGCGTAGAAGAGATTTTTGGGGAAGGGAAAAAAGGGAGAAAGAGGGAAGGAGTGCGAAGAACGAACAAATGAGGAAATCTTAGACTATATTTTTTTTGTCTTTCACGCTTTCGCTCCTTCACACGTCTCGCATGCGGTGTCCACAATTCAACCTATCATATCCGCGATTGCCATGTATCCTATTTTGCCAAGAAACCATCTTGATCCTCTCTTCACGACACTGCCTTGGAGCAATCGGCAACCCCCACCCCCCCGCAAAACGGAGCGCAGCAAGTACGTAGAGTAAACCAAGAGGCGACGATATCGACGCACGTGACATTGGCCGAAATTCAATCACAGAAATGGATCATACCCCCCTCCCATTCTCTAGCTGTAATAAAGATCGATCCCGTAAAAGCAAAAACCCGCATTACTCGCCTGATTACTTCTCTACCTCGGTTAGCTCCAATCCTCTCGTCATGTCATACTCACCGCTCTCAAATTCACCAATCGCGGCTAATCCTGAGATCCCCACCGATCCCGCCCTCATTCACTTTAAAAACCATATTGCATCCCGACTTGCACTTCACACAATAACGCGTGCCCCCCTTCTATCCTATACCAGACTCTCGCATTCTTCTATCATCTACTCGCCACTCTAATTCTTAACGGATCGCCCGCTCTGCATACTTTTCATGGACTTCTTGTGTAACCCCAACGCCCGCCGTCCGCACCATCTCCCCCACCCACCCCCCACTCCACTTTGGGGGGGGTGTGTTCACATTGTCCTTCCACCTTTTCGTGTCGCCTCTATCAATCAAGAAACAACCACCACCCACCCGCCCCAGAAAATCCTCTTGCCCTATTTCAATTTTTTCTCTACTATTTTCGGGTAGTACAAGGTTTTCAAAATCGAAGTGGAGAGTTCAAAACGCCGCGCGCACGGGGTCCACTGTGGCCGGGCTGAGGTAGAAGTTGAGTGGCGGATATAACACATGCCGACGCCCAAACAGCAGGTGTTTAAACCTGAACTATGCGGACACAAGCAGCTCATTCATTGACATTCGGTACACTGGATATGTATAGTCTTGCCCACCATTGTAACAGCGTTTTATTGGACTCAAACTTACATACACAATTACTTGGCTAAACCTCTGGAATGATGCTGCTTAATTCAATTGCGTTACAAAGCACGCTGATGTAAGATTAAGAGACGCGCGATCAGTATTTACAGGAAAACAGAGGACTTTGCTGTATGTCACTACTGGACACCTTGTCGATTACGCTGTGATGAAAGCAATTTGCCGCACAATGTAGATTTAGTGAGAGTAAACGTATGGGACAGCGAAGAGGACTGTGGCGGAAAAGTTCCTTACGGAACTGAACAATAGTCGACATCCCCATTCGACCTGTGCTAATCACTAGCGAAGCAGACGAAACGGATGCGGATAAAGTAGTAGCTTCTCAGCTGCCAAACGAGTTCGTGAAAAAGTCAAGTCAAAGTTTCCTTGCTTCCGGATAATTATCACCATAAGTCAAATCCATTTATGTTCGCCTCTTAGCCCATCCATTTTCATTTTCATTTTTTTTTTCATTTTCATTTTCATTTTCATTTTCATTTATTGTTAAAAAATCATAGCAGCCCGTCAGTTGAGACTCGTAAAGAGCCCGTAACAGGGATAGCCGCGTGAAGGCCAGCTGCCGTGTATCCCATCCTCTTCCCGATACTCCACACTTTTTGTGTGGTTTATACGTTTTTTATTACAATCTCGTTTCTGCGTCGTCCCACTTCAGCAAAACCAGTCTTCAAAGCCGCCCCACCCCCGCATCCCTTTCGACGCGCGAATATGCCACCTACGCCCTCCCGTGGCATTTCACAGCTTACTGAGGAAGCTAAAGCAGCCCTCATGGACAACTTCAAAATGCACCGCGATGAACTCGCGTGCCACGCCTGTGGTAGCATCGGCCGCCTCCGTCGATGCGGTTTCTCTAACGATAAGACTCGCCGCCCGTTATTTGCCTGTTCTTCCTGCTCTGCTCGCCCTAACCATGATATCATCCTCAAAGCCATACAGCTGCACCTGAAAGGTGCCAACCTCGGCCCAAGCACCCCAACCACGCAGGATACTCCGACCAACAGCCAATCACAAGCTAACACGGAGGAGCACATGGCAGCAGAGACAGTAGCACCAAATGCACCACTCTCCCAGCCTAATTGGGCTGATATAATGGACGAAGAGAACGATACCAATGTCTTCGCGCCCGACACCCAAGTCACCCCGCTTGTCTTTGAGCACTACGAAGCCCTTCCAGACCACATGCAGGTCATCGTTCGAACACTTAACGAACTCCAAGCCAAAGTTGAACGTCATGACCATCTAGTCATGGAGTTGAAAGACCTCTCCGCCCGACTTCTCGAGGTTACACGGGATCTCACTGCTGCCAATGCTCGGGTAGCCGACCTTGAGCGGGATAATGCTGCCCTACGAGCATCGATCGCCACCTCACCGCCAGCCTCCTCCACGAATGGAATCTATGCATCGATCCACGCACCTAAAATACAGGAGACACCCCAATGCGCCACAACCACGCCGACCACCAGCCAGCCCTCCACCATCCCAAATGTCTGGAAGAACGCTAACCGCACAAAGCTGCTCAGAATCTCCCGCCCCGCTCCCTCCCCTGCAGTACTCCAGCGCCGCACCGAAGCTGCCAGCCGCGCTTTCCAACTTCCTTCTGCAACGCATGGCTTCCAACTTGTTCATCTCCCATCTCGAGCTCGAATGCGCAAAAGCCAACTCCGCGCCAATCTCCGTCGCCTGGGTGTTGATAACGGCCGCATCCTTGACATACATTATCCTGATCGCCAAGTCGTCAGCCTTCTCACTCATAACGATTATGTGCCTGAATTACTAACATGTTTTGAAAAAGCTAGAATTGCGCCACTCACCAACTTCGACCCTTGCGACCCCGATCGTCTCCGTAACCCTGCGTACGCCTCCCTCTCCCCTGAGGACCGCGCTGAGAAAGCCCGCCATCATCATCACGAACGGATGCTCCGCGCCATCGATACCATCCGTGACCCAGTCCGTCTCTCTGTGGCACGGGATTTCCTACGACAGGGCCTCATCACCGAAGCTGAACTCCAGGCGGCCATTGCTGGTAAGAAACTCGCCACGCCTCTCCCACCACGCCAAACCAACCCCGACGACGGCGCCAACTTTCGACCTCTTGAAGAGGCTGACACGGAGATGGAAGGCGTCGACGACGACACAACTTCAGCCCGGCTCGCCTCCCCCACTCCCAACCGATTATGAGAGACACCACAAATGTGAATGTCTCACTCTGGAATGCCTCTGGGCTTCCTCGCCACACAATCGATTCAATCCTCGCTCACACGACCTCCTCCTCGCTCCTTTTTATCACCGAAACCTGGCTCTTGCCCCCCCTCCGCTTCCCTACCTCCTGGAAACAATACCACACCTATGCAGTCCCTGTATCTGGCCACCATGGTCGGGGAAAGATGGGCATTTCTCTTCTTATTAATCCCTCCTGTCCGTTCAATGTCACCCACCTACCCAACCTCGCGCCCTCAAATCCAGAATACACCCTTTCCTGCATTGTTGGCGACATCCTAATCCATTGTGTCTACCTCCCGCCCTCCCTCCCAGACCAAACTGCCATTAATATCTTGGACTCACTCCCGTCTGAACTGCCTGGCACCTCCAACACTATCTTTTGCGGTGACTTCAACGCGCGACTAGGCCAACTCATTGGTGACCACACGATAACGCCCCGAGGATATCGCCTCCAAACCTGGCTACAAACGCATGGTCTTTCCTTACTAAATGCCGAGCTAGCATTCGGCCTACCAACCTTTATCCGACATAATGGCTCTAGCATTATTGACCTTTTCATTAGCACTAACCCATTGACAAACGCCGACATGTTTATTCGCGATGACCTCTCTTTAGATTCCGAGCATAAAATCGTTAATCTCGAACTACACCTCGAACAAACGCCGACGAATTCCAATCATCCACCTACCACCCCCCGCTGGCGCCTCAAACGTTTAGAGGACCCTGATATCCGAGATACATACTCTAACACTTTTCGCAGCGCGCTAACAACCCTCACGACCGAGATTGAACGCCACCTTAAACCTGTGACACCACCCACCACCCTCCCACCGATTGACGACCTCGTTGAGACTCTCAACAAGACCATCTACCAATCCCTCGACACCACCGTTGGCCGCCGCGCCCCTCCTGTGCGCAACATGGCCAAGTGGTTCCTGACCCCCGCCATAGCATCTGCCATTGACCACCGCGAATACTGCTACCGCAAATGGCGTAGGGCTAGCGGTACCAACAAGCTAACATGGTGGATCAAACACCAAGAAGCCCGAGCACACGTCCGCCGCGCACTTAGCCTTCGACGAGCCGAAACCTGGAGAGAATTCTGCTCCCGCCTGAACGAGGGCGAATTCAACAGAGCAACTGCAACCATGAAGCGTATCCGTAGAAGTCGCACCCTCCACCCCACCTTTACTGACCCCGACGGCCCAATCACTGCCGCCAACAAGATGGCAGATCACCTCGCCACAACCTTTAGTGGGCATCTCATTCCAGAACACACTACCACACCGCCTTCCTCGCCACATCAGCCCGCTACACCACCTACGGACTCCCCCTTCACACATGCTTTGATATCCTCTGCATTAGAGTCTCTGCCGAAAGGGAAAGCACCTGGCGTCGATCAGATCCGCAGTGAAATGATCCAACCCATTGTCGAGCCACTAACCCCCATCCTCCTAGATATCTTCAACCTCTGCTGGCGTTGGTCATACACCCCGGACATCTGGCGCCGAGCTCAGGTTGTGCCCATACACAAGAAAGGCAATACTCAAGACCCGGCCAACTTTCGGCCAATCGGTCTAACTTCCGTCTTCCGCAAAACCCTCGAACACTGTCTTAAAGACATCGTTCTTACCACCGGGCCGCCGCTTGACATTGCACAAGGTGGGTTCCGCGCAAATCGGAGTGCCCTCGATCAAGCCCGTATCCTCCATGAAATCAGCTACCTCCACAAACGAATTCACCATCAACCGCCGACCCTCGCATTCCTCGACATCAAATCAGCCTATGACACAGTCGACCGCAATTATATCTGGCAAACTCTCTCCCCTTATCTCTCGCACCACCTCCTCGAACTACTAAAAAGCCTTTTTGACCATGTCACCATAGAAGTCTTGCTGTCTAACGTCTCCTCGCGTCGATTCTCCCCTGCTACCGGAGTCCTTCAAGGTTCCGTGTTATCTCCCATTCTATACTCTTTTTATATAAACTCCCTCCCCTCATTTCTCCGCAAAGCTGAAGACGAGATGGATCCAGATTTCCAAGCTCCTCCTGGGATATACGCCGAAGACACGAGAATCAACTGCCTCTTGTATGCAGACGATGTCGCCATCATTGGTACCCCTACCACAATGCCCATCCTCCTCAATGCCTGCGAACAACATAGCAGAGATCAGGGCTATCGATGGAATCCCTCAAAATGCGTCATCTTGGTTCCACCAGAGGCTCCAGCAGGTACACCTTCATACTCCCTATATGGCCAACCGCTGCCCGAACGTCCTGTGTTCCCCTACCTAGGCGTACCATTCGATTCCTCCGGCACAATCAATGCTGACCAACTCATCACCCGTAACGCCCAAGCAGCAATTAGCAGTATGCGTGTATTCCATAGCATCGGCCTTCGCCCAAGCGGACTCAGTCGCCTCCTCGCCACGCGTTTGTACCGTCAATTCATACGCCCTAAAATGGAATATGGACTCGCCATCGTCCACCTCAACAAGAAACAACACCAGGCTCTTGAGACCGCGCAGTCCACATGCTTGCAAATGATCTATGGAGCACACAAAGCATCCTCTACGCAAGTTATGGCCCATCTAGCCAACATCCCCCCATGATCAATCGGATCGCCATCCTCCAGGCAAAATTCCTGCTTCGTGCACACAACCTCCCAGAGGACACCCTTCTTGCAAGCCTTATCCCACAAATTCGGCATGCAAGAAGTGGCTCTTGGCGTAACCTCCAATCAAAGAACCTGATCTGGATGAGTCTTCCGCACCCTCGTGATACAACCAGTCTAGGAGAACTTAAAGCAGCCATACGAATGTATCTGGCCAACCACCTAACTGCCACACGTAACCACCGCAAAAGCAAACTCCTCAGCCAGTGCCGCCCACATTTAGGTGTGGATCCGGTCATGTGGCTGCCAATGACCCAGTTTGAGCGTAGCAGATGCATCCGATGGCGAATAGGCTGGCTGCCTGGTGGGAAACCCCGTAATTGTCCTCGCTGTGGCACCACCTCTGGAACCACCCGCCCACACCTCATCCAATGCCTCCGCCTACATACCAGACTCCATGTGAACTCGCAGATCGCAGACCCCATCTCGTACGTGCTCAATATGCTACCCAAATCACCGCCAAGGCACCTAGCCCGCATTAGATATTGGATGCACACCTGGCCCATCCTCTGCGATATCCTGGACGAGCTCGAAAGCATCCAGCATCCAGAGTATAAACGCCACTCCAAATATAACCAAGGCACGCCTGGCCAAGATCTCATTACATGGCTTCAACCATCTCTGCCTCTCTCGCCTCCTCAGCTCCCTCCATCTTCCTTCATCACGTCAGCTAGTATCTAGAAACCGCCACCCCTCCTCATTTCTACTTTTAGCTTCGTTCTGCCTTTTCTTCTATCTGTTTTCTTCCCTATACCTATCTCCCCATTATCTTACGCTATCTGTTGCCACTTTCATTTTTTCCCTACAATCCCCTAGGGTTTTTTTTAGTCACCCATCATTCAGAATCGCGCGAGAGCGGAAGAGCTGCAAGCAGCAAGCGCTCATATATCGCAATATCAAATAAAACCAACTTTATCTGCCGTGTATCCCCTCAAAGTTCTTTCCTTATTTTCCTTACCCAGAAAACAATCGAAGAACCCGAAAATGGTACTCAGATGGGTGGCCAGCCCACCTGAATACCAAAAAACAAAAGAAACCCGAAAAGGGAGGAAACTTCCAAGTCTTTTCTGCTTTCGATACCCAGAAAGGGAAAGACAGCAAATTTACCAGAAGCCAAAAAATTGAAAGCGGGTGAGGGTTCCAAGATCATCGAAAAGGACCTTTATTTATACCTTTTCGTTTCATCCTCAGACTTGTAATGTGACCCGTGACTTTCTACCGATTCTCCGATGATCAAATGATAAGGGATATCCCGTGCAGAACTCAAGGCGGGTGTCTGGCATATTGTCTCCCCACGCAACTTGATCGGGTAGTGGCAAAAAGCTTCCGTCCACAACCATGCTCGGTGAAAGCAGTAGTAGCATCATTGATGAATGACAAACAGCCGGCTTTAAATATACCTGCTTATTCCATGATACACATCCTATTCGTTTCCCATGCATCCACTTTACCTTGTGCCCTCACAGGCTTCTATTCTGGTTTTCCCAAAGATGGAGGAAGTGTGTGAATCAACAAGTGTGATTGTAAGAGCATCGGTTTTATCTTTTCTTTCAGAAAGGTGATCTCAGATCGGCTCGCAAAAGAACTTTATTCTGCTTTGATTCACTATCAAGTCGGCGAGCAATCTTCTTTTTGCACTCTCTCTTTGTACGCAACTTGGAACGTTAATCAATAGGGGAAATCCATTCGATCACTATGTTCCTTGATTTTGCACCGCGCCAGATGGTTTGTTTGCGCCGCGGTCGATCCTTCCAGTTGCTCGCTGGTCCCGCCTTTGCAGTAATACAATGCTGCACAAATATCAATCATACTGGCCCAGTATGGGCTCTACCTGTGCGCACGCCCCCTCCCCACGAGCTCCTCCGGCTCAGTCGATATATTGCCTTGGCGAGTAGCCTCTAAGACTGGAGTATTCCCCGCACCAGAGGGCTTTCACGCCTCGAAGCGGACCATTCCGTCGAGGACTTGTTGATGGTTGGCCTAAAAGAATAAAAAGCATTCGCGATTCAATATTTCAGTGTATGAAATATTCAGTTGAAAAAAGGGAGTTTGCTTGCAGCAGGACATCAGTCTTGGGAGCCCCATGTGTATTGACCATAGGTGAAGAGTCTCAAAGTTGAGCTTCGTTGCACGTTATACGTTCATGGCTCAATGTTGGGGAAGAGCAGTAAATGGAAAACGGACGCTTACTGTGCTATTTGCCTCCAAGACCAAGACCATCGATTGAAGATATGGACCTAGCACTTCATGAAGCTTGGCGGTCTTTTGCGTTCTATGACAATAAAATGCGGACCCTCCATGGTCGCGTAAAAAACGCGCACGCGCGATGACCGTGTAAAAAAAAAAGGAAAAAAAAGTCCCACTCATTTTGCTGCGGCTGCGGATCGTGTAAAAAAATAAAGCTTTAACGAGAGAAGAACTTTTTATTACTGTATGAACAACAACACTATACTAATAGGCAGTCCAGTTAGCCAGAACCATGAAGGGTCTGTTTCCAGAGGCAACCACGAGGAGGTCGACTGCCGTGTGGGCCGTCCGGTCGATCCTTTGGCCGTTTAGCCCGTCCGGTCGATCCTTCTTGTTTTCCGGCAGGTAGGTCCACCCCTCAACTAAGCAGCGGTTAGCAATGACCTACCTTGGGATGACCTACCTTGGGGCGACCTGACCAACCGGCCCGGGGGAGGGATGAAGAGAGAAAAAAGAAAAAGAACAAAGAGGGAAGACGTTCATTTTCCATAGGTTAAAAAACTCGCCCCTGCTCGTCGGTCGCGTGAATCACGGAGCAGATACGAGCAAAAAAAAGGTAAGACAGCAGTACAAGCCGGCCGGTAGGCCCACAACCCTGGAGAGAACGGAAAAACGTGCCTAACACACACACACACACACACACACACCTTCCGCGTAGACTGCTCGCCAGGTTGAGGTAACTCGAGAGAGCTGTTGCTGCTGTTGCTTGAAAGGAAGCAGGATGGAGGGAGAAGAAGGTAGTCTTCATTGATCGTTTTCGATAAGGCTAGCGCGCTTTCAATTGTTATTTAAGCGTGGGAGCAAGGAAATCGATGGGGGGGAGATTCCTGGATCAAAGTACGTCTTCCGAAAAAAGCGCTTCCTACTCTACTCATGGGCAGTTCACATTTATTTTACCCTTCGAACAACCTCATATCTCCTTTGATGATGATGTAGCTGTTCTGTGTATTTGAGTAATAATGATTAGGCCACACGTTGATGAACGGGTGTAGATAGTCTTTGTACAAAGAAGGTCTCTCCCCCAAGTAAACAACAGCTGTGGTATGAGTTTTCATTCCTTCCCCATTGCCGTGCACGGCTTCCTTTCTATCGCTTAATATCAAATCTGTGATAAAGTCGATGTTTGCGGTTCTTCTCGTACTAGTCTCGTCTTTTTCCGTTGAGTTTTGACATATTTGCGTCTTTCACCGCCATGGCACTGGTTGTCACAGAGGCCCGGTGGGACGGGACCAGCCTTCTGTAACTCAGCTATAAAAAGTAAAAGATACATACGTGTTGCTCTCTGTAGAAAGGTTCGGATCCACACGCCCATGGGGCAATACGACAGAGATGGATGCTGATGGGTTTGAGAAATGAATATAATGGTCCGTGCATTCTGGGTACAAGATTCAACAGAAAGTCCTCTGTGGTACACAGTACGCGCCATTCCCAAAAAGAGAAATATGTGACGATGTCAATAAGACAATGGGCATCCATACGATGCGGAGTAATCCACAGCATAAATGCAGAAGGTTGCTTTCTCTTTGGGATTCCCTGTTGCAACACACGTTTTATAACTGCTCCATCGATGAGTACGTAGCACGAGATATGAGGTTTATTGCTGCCTCTTATGTAAAGAGCTACCTGGTATCATATGTGATGGCTTCGTCCTGCTTCACCAGTGCGGACCTGGCATATCGATCGCCTTTACAAGTAATTCTTTTGCTGAATGAGACCGACACATCTTACCCATCCTCCTCTTGTATTAAGAAAACAGTTATTTTTCCCCTGGCCTGCGGGGTTCCTGCTCCCTCATCGCAGCCCAGATTAATTGATCATTCCATTCCTTCTCATTACCTCGATGAAACCAGATGGACTCGGTAATTTCGCGAGGGAGGTTTGAGCGAGGCTTACGGAGGTGACAGTCGTACGAGTGTGTATATCGACGGGTTAATCAAGCGTTGCACGCTATACTACAGTAAGCGCGCGCTATGCCAGCGGGCTCCATCTGCCTCGCGATCAGCCCATATATTGAAATTCCGGTATAGCTTATATTAAGTCCGCTTTCGGAGGTCAGTTGGCGGAGGTTAATAAATACATCCGCAGTGTTGTGCTTCATATTGAAAGTTAGTCCTGCAGTACATGACTTATTGTCTTTCTCAAACAATACTTCCCATGTCAAGAGTGGCTCTAACGAAAGCTCAAAAGAAGCAGTTGTGCATTTATGCACAAACTTTGCTGAAAACAAGAGAAAGCAAGGCCAAGATCCTAGCAGCATGGGCCAAAGAGCAGTTTAAGCTTGAGAAAGAGCCAGGTTCCTCAACTGCTGTATCAGTGACATTCTCAAGCTGCACGACAAATTGATGGAGATGTCAGACGCTGAGCTTTCTGCAAAACGTGACAGGAAACCTGATCTTCCACAGCCAGAAGAAATACTCGCTCAGTTTGCGAAAGAAATAGCAGCAGCGGGCCCCCCGTCAGCCGTTTACTATTGGAGCTTGAAGCAAGGATCCAGGCAAAAAGTATTTTCTTTACTTTTTGCGTCCAGGACATGAATAATACAGCAACATCCATCGTTCTAAGAGTTTGAGGCCCTGATGTGCTTGTGGAGCTTCCAAAAATTGAAACGGAGATGTGTCGCTTGTCACCATGAGTCTCGAAACTGTTACCATAATCGTTGTGTCGCCTATTTCAGCCACTTTCCATCTAAGAAACATTCTACTAATTGTTGGATATCACCTCAGAGGACACAGAATCTCTTTTACAGTTGTCATGATATACTTCCGCACCTTACAATGGCCTAACATCCAGCACCCTCGGTGCCAGGTGTCTTGTCCATCCCATTTCGCTCATTCCTGTCCTCCTTCCCAAAGCAGCGTATTGAATGACAATCACGATGCTCATGTTGTGTTGTTTATTCTGTAGCCACTTTATCTCGTAGTTCCTATCTGTTTCTGCCAGCTTTGCCTAAAAACAGAGGAAGCGCGAGTGAATGGGGCTAGATAACCAGGATGTTGTGCGAATAAACGCTGGTCACTATTATCCATGCTTCTTCCACAGCTTCATGCCGCAACATGTGATAAGCGAGGGCCAGAGCTGCCCATGGTCGACATCCATGTCGCCCGGTCTTGTGGTTACTCTGAATACGTACCGGTGAGTGAAAGACTTGTGTAGCTCCATCTCAGTGTTTTGAAAACGTTGTCTCCTGTAGATCGAGCACTTCGCAAAAGATTTTCTTGCTTTAGGAGTGCACAGTAAGTGAAACCCTGTGCGTAGCCGTGGGATCAACATACAAAGAGATGGCGGGTCCGTCGTTGGCGCCCCTGATTGGGCTGCAGGTTATAGGTTTATCATCCTCGCTAATCATGGCCGAAATGATTCCCGGACTGTTATCGATCTAGTTAATCGCAATTGAGCCTGAGTTTGATGCTCGACGCATCTTGGTGGTGAAGAGATGCCCCTTGATAATGACCAGTACGGGAGGATCGTTCTTGGTTTTGGTACAGGCCACACCGAGAGCGGAGATGTCCGGAGCAGAGTGAAAAGAAACGTCGGCGTACTATTTCAAACCAATGCATACACGAACGCATCGCTCGAAGCACCGCCCCCCTTTCCTGCATCGCACTATAACATCCATATCAGCGTCAACAAAAGCTGCGTCCGGTGATTGCTACGTAAGACCAGCGCGATAGGATGGGGGTCCTGAAGAGCATCAAGTCAGCGAACCAGCTTGGGGCCACATGGCGTTCATCTGCACAGATTAGTGAGGGTACGGCTGCTGCGGAACAAAAAAGGCGGCTATGTAAGATCTTAAGCTCAGTAAATTGATTACCATTGTTTATTGGCGTGTCTGCTGTGACAATGGGATAAGGTGATGGGATTCGTAACAGTTGCCATATAACAAATTACCGTAAGTCGGAATATAAGATGCAGAAATCAGGGTGAGATCAGCGTGAGAGAGATTGCTACTGAGACATCAAATTTTCGATATTACCCAAACAGATAAGGAAAGTCTGCAAGAATACAGGCCTTGTTAGGTAGAATATTTGCCACGCGATCGATAGAATAAAATCTGTAGCTCGATATGGAAAGTTTTGGAAAACCAATGGCTACTTGAAGTCGTGTCACAGCCATTGTTGAATCGCAGGATCACAAAACCTGAAATCTTTATGTTTAACGATAAAAGCACTCAAAAGATGATGAATCTTGCTTTTTATTCCAATCTAATACCTTTGTAGATTGACCAATCGTACCCATACTTGATGCCAAAGCACGGAAGAGGGTTCAACATGGATACTGGCCACCCACGGTGGGGCCCCGCTATTTGGCAGGCGTTTCTCAATTTTTTGCACCGAGCAGCCGTTGCTTCTGGCGTTGTTGTCCTTACTGCTGATGCTACTCCTATCGCATCGCGCATCCTTCGCCGACGGTATCGCCATGTGCACATGTGGGATACGGCTGTTATAAGTCCGGTTGGAAGCATAAGTGTGAAGGCGATAAGTTAACGAATCTTTTTAGCTGTTGATACTCAGAAGGGTTATATCGATAATGCACAGGTGCAACATAATCTAATAAGACTACTAGGTCATGCTGGAGGAGAGATAGACACGTTAGAACAGATTCGAGAGATTTACAGAAGTGCGATTATCATTCCGGGTGATTGTTCTCTCTGCCTTAATTAAGACTAATCACCAGTTGGATAGACGGGGGATGGGAGAGGGCAGAGCATCAAGACGTACTTGCGCGAAAGTGGTGGATGACCAGTAGTCCCGCTCACTACAGACTGTGGAAGCGCAGTGTCATGAACAGGAGGACCATGACAAGCCGTTTCAAGATAGTGGTATAGCGTGCAACGCTTGATTAACCCGTCGATATACACACTCGTACGACTGTCACCTCCGTAAGCCTCGCCCAAACCTCCCTCGCGAAATTACCGAGTCCATCTGGTTTCATCGAGGTAATGAGAAGGAATGGAATGATCAATTAATCTGGGCTGCGATGAGGGAGCAGGAACCCCGCAGGCCAGGGGAAAAATAACTG
>JAIXMN010000103.1:0-13779 GCA_025716815.1 Dichotomocladium elegans | reverse complement strand
ATACGATAAGATCAAAGTATAAGAAAAAGAAAACAAAAGGAAATCAGTGAAGACCAAGTTATCTTCTTTTATTAGATAGAATATTCTGATAAAGAACTCAATTAAGAATGAAGACAAAAACCATGTAGGAAAAAAGTACTTCTATTTATATTTGTGGATATTGTAAAAAACTTTTTCTATCGAGACTCTTAGGTACAAGATGCCTTGATGATAAAAGAAAAGACATACCCAATTGTTACTGCACGGTTCATCATGCTATAGCGGTGCCTTGACCGATTGGATCGGTGACAGGAGGTAAGTGGGTTGATCTAACTAAAGGTTCCTTTGACCCGTACTTCAGCAGTTTCATTATAACTAACGTGACGGACAGGATAAACTATTCCTTAATTCTGCCGACGTCTACGTTTCAGTCTTATTGAATTCTGTCAGAATGTAAAGGGTTAAAGTAAGGATCAACAAGTTAGAAGATAATGGCTAAGTAGATTAGATTTATGTATTGTGGTTTGATGTGCTAAATAAAGTTATCTGATTTAATCAAATCCAAATACTATAATATCTTATTTCTAAATGAAGTCAATTATTCATCTAATGTTGTCTCGGATATACAGATGAAATATTCTTCCGTAAAAGAAAAGAATTGTTCTAACAAATCTATCACTCACGGTTATTCTAACCTTCATAAGGATCCGCAATCTCTTATTTCAGTATTATGTAATAATCCAAGAGTAATATGCTGTTGGATACAACACTATTCTCCCCCAGAATACAATTACTCTGTAATTGTTATTCGGCTCAAAGATAATAAAATATAGGTACAATCATGATGCATAAATAAGCACTGATAAGATAAGATTAAAATCTCAGGCACAAAAAATCTGTTGATCAACTCAGTGACTGTGTTGCGTCATTTATTTTCTGGTTCTTTTGCGCATTGTCACTTTATTATTCATTTTTCTTTTCAAGGCCCTAGCCTCTCTTGCAGATAAACTGGCAGAGGGCGTAGACTTCTCAATGTCCTTATTACTGTTCTTAGTTTGAGCAGACTGAAACTCATTCTGTAAGTCATGTCTTTCCCAATATTTTTGAATCATATCAGAACTCGAAAAGTCTTCGGCTTTTTGCCAAGTGTTATGGTCATGAGAATAACCTTTCCATTTAACTAGAAATTCACGATTACCTCTAGGACCACGATGTTCCAGAATGTCTTCAACTTCATAGAACTCTTCAAATGCATCTTCTTCGAGATTGACAATCTTTAATTCAGAAGGAACATAGTTGCGTGGAAGAACTTCATTAGTTTCTGGAGTTTTCAGAATATAAGCACCTCCTTGATTACGTCGAACGACTGTGTAAGGTCCATCGTAAAGAGCAGCTAATTTGTTGCTTCTTTGTGGCAACCTGACCATGACATGCGTACCAGAGGGTATATCAACGAGTTTATGTTTGTCATTATAGTACTTGTTGATCTTCTCGTTGATCATTTGAGTTCTTTCCGCAATCGCAGGAAATACTATACTTTCCATTTTTTCGATTTGATCCTCCAATTCTTTCAAAGTGGTCGTACTATTTAAGATGGGGTATCTTTCGCCATTAGTATAGTCATCTGGTAAGTTTACTCTTCTTGCAAACATCAAAGAGAAAGGAGCACTCATTGTTTTATTCTTAATTTGCCTATTTGCGCAGAGTTGGACCATAGGAACAAATAGATCCCAATCTCTTGTATTGCCTCTTATCATTTTACGAAGAGTGTTCATTACAATTTTGCAATAAGCTTCGACATGTCCATTAGACTGTGCATACAAAGGTGTATTATAATATCTCTGAATGTGAAGATGTTTACAGATATTGTCCATCAGTGAGTTCTTGAATTCAGTACCGTTATCAGATCTCATCAAACGTGGCAAACCGTAATCAGCAAAAATCTTTACCAAAGTCCTTGCAAGAGTGTCTGAATGTTTGTTAGGCAAAGGTCGAATAATTAAATATTTCGTGCACATACAAACTACGACTAGAATATACATGTGGCCATCAGCACTAGCGGGAAGCGGTCCAACAAGATCCATACTTATTTCATCAAAGGGTCTATAGCTCACAATATTCGTGATGGGATGGTAGCCTCTTTGTACAATATTGTGCTTTTGACATTCTTTACAAGCTGCACATACTGCTTTAGCCTCTTCTGTCATAGTGTTCCAATGGAAACCTTGATCATGAAGATCTCTGACCATATATACACTGGCTGCATGTCCGAGGTTGTGTATGTCGATCAGTAATTGTTGTCTCTCTTCTTCAGGAGGACTGATATATTCAACAGGTTTGTTCTTATTTTCGACCAATTTAGTTGCTAGTATATTAATTCTTTTATCTTGACTATATACTTTGCGTTTAGCGACACGTTTCTTATTAACCCATTTCTTAAGTCTAGGGAAGCTTCTATTCTCCCCCAGCTTATGTTCACTCTCAATTTGAGGTGGATATAAGCGGCTTAATAAATCGGCTAAGCGATTGTCAATGCCTGGAACGTGCACAACGTCAAAATCGTAATCAAGTAAAGTTTCCATCCAACCAATCAACATAGGATTCATCACCTTTTGAGTGTGTAAGTAGATTAAACTCTTATGATCAGTGTAAACCGTAAACTTACGACCCCAAAGATATTCCTTGAATTTCTTTAGTGCGGTAACAACAGCGAATAATTCACGCTTGGTAGTACTCCAATTACGTTGGGATGGGGACAGTGTCTGTGAAATAAAACTGACATACAAATCACGACCTGTATCATCTTTTTGAAATAACAAACCCGACATAGCAAATTGACTAGCATCAGTGGCAACAAAGAAAGGTTTAGATATGTCTGGATAACGTAAAACGACATTCGATTGTAAAATGTCTTTCAGTGCTTGGAAGGATTTGCCCTGTTCTGGACCCCACAATTGTTCAACATTAGCAGCATGACTAATGGAACTCAAAGGAGCAGTAACGTCAGCGACTTTAGGGATGTAATCTCTAAAATAGTTGATTAACCCCAAAAATGACTGTACTTGCTTAGCGGTCTTTGGTTTAGCCCAAGTCTGAACATTTGTTCTTTTGCTTGGATCAACTCGAGAACCAGTAGCATCCACAACAAATCCCAATAAACGCACAGAATGTTGCATCCAACTGCACTTATCAGCATTCAGAATAAGATTCGCCTTATTCAGCCTTTCAATAACTGCTTTGACATCGATGATGTGTTGCTCAATTGTATCACTGGCAACTACGCAATCATCAACAAAGTTCTGCACACATCTCAGGTCTGAAAATAAAATAGCGAGTACCTTTTGGAACTGTGATGTCAAAAACTTTAAACCAAAGCATGCTTTTACAAACTGATACTGATTGCCATCTAAATGTGTAAAAGTCAACTTATGTCGATCTTCTTCAGCCACCTCGAAACGATGGTATGCATTTGACAAATCAATCGTTGTGAAATATTTCTTGCCTTGCAGATTCTTAAAAATATCCTTAATCAATGGAATAGGATAATTAAATGATGGAGGCAGAATTTTATTCAGCAAACGTACATCAAGACAAACACGATGTCCAGTTATTTCTCCGGTTTTGGATTTCTTCGGTACCAGCAACAATGGACTATTAAAAGTTGTATTTGTTCTACATTTGACAATTGTTCCCGTTTTCAACCACTTTTGCACTTGCTCAATTAAAACAGGTCTCAGCGCAATTGGAATTGGATACTGTCTTCTGTATGCAGTTGCATCAGGAGGAGTAGGAAGACGTACCACAGATTCTGGGATTGGACAAGATGATGTCTCAGGAATGTTAGCATTAGCTTGAAGTGCTTCACTAATAGCATCCATAAATTTCTTTCTCTCAATAGGAGTACCAGCAGGAGAAGAATCAGGAAGGTGTTCAACATCGAATTCATGATTGACATTGTCAAACTGTTTCGCCATTTCTTCTGGATTATTTAACTTACAAGCAACACCATGAAGAGAAATGTTCAACTTAGGTAGAATGTCCACACCCAAAAGCACATCAAAATCAAAATGCTCATTGAATTTCATAACTTCAAAAGAATGTTTGAACTCAATACCATTCGTATAGCCAACTCTCAACAAGTCAGTCTTACCAATACGGGGAACATTATTCTTATCATTTAACATATTGTAAGTACCATTCAATGAATAAACTTTATTTATGGATAAATGTTTTAAACTATTGGTATTAATGAAACTTATATTACTGCCTGTATCAATCTGACCCATCAAGACCTTGCCCTAATTGTAGGCATCAGTCATAAAAGTGTCCTCCGCAGCAACGGGAACCATTTTAAGCTCTTGCTCCATTTGTTCAATTGACTCAATGGTCAAATCATTATCCACAGTGGGCTCAGTTGTGTCGTCTCCTCCTCTGACCGCCAAAACGGTGGTTGGCTTCCTGCAAACATGACCCGGACCGTACCTTTCACCACACTTATAGCACTTGCCTTCCTTCTTTGCTTGCTCAAATTTCTTCACCTTGTTCTTCTTTTCTTGTTCGTTCTTCAACGAGAAACAAGTGTCGGTGCTATGTGTAGCATTTTGTCCGTGTCGCTTGCAGAAAAACCTGTTACTTGCAGTAGTACCAGAAGAAGAGCTACCATGGCCACCTTTGCTGACCTCTTTCAACTTCATTCTTTTGCTAAGTCTATCCCCTCCTTGATATGGCATGGAAGCTGTATAAGGTTTCGTAGCACCACCTGGCAAGAGAGCAGTGGCAAAGCCATAGGTGGTTTGGTCGTCACCTAATACATCTCTAGCGAGTTCACTAAGCTTCTCAACGGTCCACTTTTCATCCTTATTCGTAGCCATTGACAGACGTAGTACCGTTTGAACGGGAGGAAGCAAGGAAGTTAAAAATCGATCGGCCACGCCTTCATCCGTGCTGGGGATGCCCGCCTCATGCATCATCTGGAGAAATCTCCTGGAATAATCAATAATGTTGTCCTTCGGCGCCATGTTCATAGTGTAGACCTGCTCAACAAAGCGACGTTTTGCAGTTCTTGATCCGTAATACTTCCGGAACTCCACCTTCGCATCGGACCAGCTAGTACACTTCAAAAGCGTCTTGTCTACCCATGCAGCGTCACCGGGGGGAAGGCACAAAGGGATGAGGTCATTCCAGTAGCGTTCAATGTCTCTAATTGAGGAAGATCTAATGATCTGTTCAAAGGTTCGTAAATAATGGTCAACCGACTCGAACACCTCTTCACCGGGATAACGTTTAAATACGTCAGAACTCAATTGGAACTTCGGAAGGTCTCTGCGGTTCAGCGTTAAACCACGTTTCTCACCAACAGGGTCAAAGAGTCTACTTGTGCCACTACCAACAGACGAAATGTCTTCAGAACCCTTCCTCAACAGAGCTGCATTCGCTTCCAAGCTATGAATTGCTCTGCGAGTTTTGTCCATTTTAACCATCGCAGCATCAAACGCTTCCATATCACCGATTGCACGAGCACGAGACAGTTTGCTGATGTCTTCTACCAGCTCCTTGCGAAAGTCTTCAATTGTGTTTACGACAAATGACGTGTCATCCATCACACCAGTACCAGCGCTCAGGGCTGGAGAGTTTCCATCACCGTCGTCGTCCACGATGCACATTGCATCTACACCTTCTTCTTCAATTACTACTTGCGTAGAGTCACCTTCACCTGTAGAAGATCCACCAAGAGCAGCAGCAGAGTTCTTGACTACTTCACCAGCAGCCTTCGAATCAGTGACAATATTCTCGATAGACATCTTGAGTGATTCACTGAAAAAAATGTTGTATACGATCAGATAAAAGTATAAAGGAAAAGAAAACAAAAAGGAAATCAGTGAAGACCAAGTTATCTTCTTTTATTAGGTAGAATATTCTGATAAAGAACTCATAGAATGAAGACAAAAACCATGTAGGAAAAAAGTACTTCTATTTATATTTGTGGATATTGTAAAAAACTTTTTCTATCGAGACTCTTAGGTACAAGATGCCTTGATGATAAAAGAAAAGACATACCCAATTGTTACTGCACGGTTCATCATGCTATAGCGGTGCCTTGACCGATTGGATCGGTGACAGGAGGTAAGTGGGTTGATCTAACTAAAGGTTCCTTTGACCCGTACTTCAGCAGTTTCATTATAACTAACGTGACGGACAGGATAAACTATTCCTTAATTCTGCCGACGTCTACGTTTCAGTCTTATTGAATTCTGTCAGAATGTAAAGGGTTAAAGTAAGGATCAACAAGTTAGAAGATAATAGCTTAAATAGATTAGATTTATGTATTGTGGTTTGATGTGCTAAATAAAGTTATCTGATTTAATCAAATCCAAATACTATAATATCTTATTTCTAAATGAAGTCAATTACTCATCCAATGTTGTCTCGGATATACAGATGAAATATTCTTCCGCTAAAGAAAAGAATTGTTCTAACAAACCTATCACTCACGGTTATTCTAACCTTCATAAGGATCCGCAATCTCTTATTTCAGTATTATGTAATAATCCAAGAGTAATATGCTGTTGGATACAACACTATTCTCCCCCAGAATACAATTACTCTGTAATTGTTATTCGGCTCAAAGATAATAAACTATAGGTACAATCATGATGCATAAATAAGCACTGATAAGATAAGATTAAAATCTCAGGCACAAAATCTGTTGATCAACTCAGTGACTGTGTTGCGTCATTTATTTTCTGGTTCTTTTGCGCATTGTCACTTTATTATTCATTTTTCTTTTCAAGGCCCTAGCCTCTCTTGCAGATAAACTGGCAGAGGGCGTAGACTTCTCAATGTCCTTATTACTGTTCTTAGTTTGAGCAGACTGAAACTCATTCTGTAAGTCATGTCTTTCCCAATATTTTTGAATCATATCAGAACTCGAAAAGTCTTCGGCTTTTTGCCAAGTGTTATGGTCATGAGAATAACCTTTCCATTTAACTAGAAATTCACGATTACCTCTAGGACCACGATGTTCCAGAATGTCTTCAACTTCATAGAACTCTTCAAATGCATCTTCTTCGAGATTGACAATCTTTAATTCAGAAGGAACATAGTTGCGTGGAAGAACTTCATTAGTTTCTGGAGTTTTCAGAATATAAGCACCTCCTTGATTACGTCGAACGACTGTGTAAGGTCCATCGTAAAGAGCAGCTAATTTGTTGCTTCTTTGTGGCAACCTGACCATGACATGCGTACCAGAGGGTATATCAACGAGTTTATGTTTGTCATTATAGTACTTGTTGATCTTCTCGTTGATCATTTGAGTTCTTTCCGCAATCGCAGGAAATACTATACTTTCCATTTTTTCGATTTGATCCTCCAATTCTTTCAAAGTGGTCGTACTATTTAAGATGGGGTATCTTTCGCCATTAGTATAGTCATCTGGTAAGTTTACTCTTCTTGCAAACATCAAAGAGAAAGGAGCACTCATTGTTTTATTCTTAATTTGCCTATTTGCGCAGAGTTGGACCATAGGAACAAATAGATCCCAATCTCTTGTATTGCCTCTTATCATTTTACGAAGAGTGTTCATTACAATTTTGCAATAAGCTTCGACATGTCCATTAGACTGTGCATACAAAGGTGTATTATAGTTTCTCTGAATGTGAAGATGTTTACAGATATTGTCCATCAGTGAGTTCTTGAATTCAGTACCGTTATCAGATCTCATCAAACGTGGCAAACCGTAATCAGCGAAAATCTTTACCAAAGTCCTTGCAAGAGTGTCTGAATGTTTGTTAGGCAAAGGTCGAATAATCAAATATTTCGTGCACATACAAACTACGACTAGAATATACATGTGGCCATCAGCACTAGCGGGAAGCGGTCCAACAAGATCCATACTTATTTCATCAAAGGGTCTATAGCTCACAATATTCGTGATGGGATGGTAGCCTCTTTGTACAATATTGTGCTTTTGACATTCTTTACAAGCTGCACATACTGCTTTAGCCTCTTCTGTCATAGTGTTCCAATGGAAACCTTGATCATGAAGATCTCTGACCATATATACACTGGCTGCATGTCCGAGGTTGTGTATGTCGATCAGTAATTGTTGTCTCTCTTCTTCAGGAGGACTGATATATTCAACAGGTTTGTTCTTATTTTCGACCAATTTAGTTGCTAGTATATTAATTCTTTTATCTTGACTATATACTTTGCGTTTAGCGACACGTTTCTTATTAACCCATTTCTTAAGTCTAGGGAAGCTTCTATTCTCCCCCAGCTTATGTTCACTCTCAATTTGAGGTGGATATAAGCGGCTTAATAAATCGGCTAAGCGATTGTCAATGCCTGGAACGTGCACAACGTCAAAATCGTAATCAAGTAAAGTTTCCATCCAACCAATCAACATAGGATTCATCACCTTTTGAGTGTGTAAGTAGATTAAACTCTTATGATCAGTGTAAACCGTAAACTTACGACCCCAAAGATATTCTTTGAATTTCTTTAGTGCGGTAACAACAGCGAATAATTCACGCTTGGTGGTACTCCAATTACGTTGGGATGGGGATAGTGTCTGTGAAATAAAACTGACATACAAATCACGACCTGTATCATCTTTTTGAAATAACAAACCTGAAATAGCAAATTGACTAGCATCAGTGGCAACAAAGAAAGGTTTAGAAATGTCTGGATAACGTAACACGACATTCGATTGTAAAATGTCTTTCAGTGCTTGGAAGGATCTATCCTGTTCTGGACCCCACAATTGTTCAACATTAGCAGCATGACTAATGGAACTCAAAGGAGCAGTAACGTCAGCGACTTTAGGGATGTAATCTCTAAAATAGTTGATTAACCCCAAAAATGACTGTACTTGCTTAGCGGTCTTTGGTTTAGCCCAAGTCTGAACATTTGTTCTTTTGCTTGGATCAACTCGAGAACCAGTAGCATCCACAACAAATCCCAATAAACGCACAGAATGTTGCATCCAACTGCACTTATCAGCATTCAGAATAAGATTCGCCTTATTCAACCTTTCAATAACTGCTTTGACATCGATAATGTGTTGCTCAATTGTATCACTGGCAACTACGCAATCATCAACAAAGTTCTGCACACATCTCAGGTCTGAAAATAAAATAGTGAGTACCTTTTGGAATTGTGATGTCAAAAACTTTAAACCAAAGCATGCTTTTACAAACTGATACTGATTGCCATCTAAATGTGTAAAAGTCAACTTATGTCGATCTTCTTCAGTCACCTCGAAACGATGGTATGCATTTGACAAATCAATCGTTGTGAAATATTTCTTGCCTTGCAGATTCTTAAAAATATCCTTAATCAATGGAATAGGATAATTAAATGATGGAGGCAGAATTTTATTCAGCAAACGTACATCAAGACAAACACGATGTCCAGTTATTTCTCCGGTTTTGGATTTCTTCGGTACCAGCAACAATGGACTATTAAAAGTTGTATTTGTTCTACATTTGACAATTGTTCCCGTTTTCAACCACTTTTGCACTTGCTCAATTAAAACAGGTCTCAGCGCAATTGGAATTGGATACTGTCTTCTGTATGCAGTTGCATCAGGAGGAGTAGGAAGACGTACCACAGATTCTGGGATTGGACAAGATGATGTCTCAGGAATGTTAGCATTAGCTTGAAGTGCTTTACTAATAGCATCCATAAATTTCTTTCTCTCAATAGGAGTTCCAGCAGGAGAAGAATCTGGAAGGTGTTCAACATCGAATTCATGATTGACATTATCAAACTGTTTCGCCATTTCTTCTGGATTATTTAACTTACAAGCAACACCATGAAGAGAAATGTTCAACTTAGGTAGAATGTCCACACCCAAAAGCACATCAAAATCAAAATGCTCATTGAATTTCATAACTTCAAAAGAATGTTTGAACTCAATACCATTCGTATAGCCAACTCTCAACAAGTCAGTCTTACCAATACGGGGAACATTATTCTTATCATTTAACATATTGTAAGTACCATTCAATGAATAAACTTTATTTATGGATAAATGTTTTAAACTATTGGTATTAATGAAACTTATATTACTGCCTGTATCAATCTGACCCATCAAGACCTTGCCCTCTATTTTAATAGGAGTCATTAGATTTAATGGATTCTTACGTGCAATATAATTAGAAGTAACATTGGACTTACAATTGTAGGCATCAGTCATAAAAGTGTCCTCCGCAGCAACGGGAACCATTTTAAGCTCTTGCTCCATTTGTTCAATTGACTCAATGGTCAAATCATTATCCACAGTGGGCTCAGTTGTGTCGTCTCCTCCTCTGACCGCCAAAACGGTGGTTGGCTTCCTGCAAACATGACCCGGACCGTACCTTTCACCACACTTATAGCACTTGCCTTCCTTCTTTGCTTGCTCAAATTTCTTCACCTTGTTCTTCTTTTCTTGTTCGTTCTTCAACGAGAAACAAGTGTCGGTGCTATGTGTAGCATTTTGTCCGTGTCGCTTGCAGAAAAACCTGTTACTTGCAGTAGTACCAGAAGAAGAGCTACCATGGCCACCTTTGCTGACCTCTTTCAACTTCATTCTTTTGCTAAGTCTATCCCCTCCTTGATATGGCATGGAAGCTGTATAAGGTTTCGTAGCACCACCTGGCAAGAGAGCAGTGGCAAAGCCATAGGTGGTTTGGTCGTCACCTAATACATCTCTAGCGAGTTCACTAAGCTTCTCAACGGTCCACTTTTCATCCTTATTCGTAGCCATTGACAGACGTAGTACCGTTTGAACGGGAGGAAGCAAGGAAGTTAAAAATCGATCGGCCACGCCTTCATCCGTGCTGGGGATGCCCGCCTCATGCATCATCTGGAGAAATCTCCTGGAATAATCAATAATGTTGTCCTTCGGCGCCATGTTCATAGTGTAGACCTGCTCAACAAAGCGACGTTTTGCAGTTCTTGATCCGTAATACTTCCGGAACTCCACCTTCGCATCGGACCAGCTAGTACACTTCAAAAGCGTCTTGTCTACCCATGCAGCGTCACCGGGGGGAAGGCACAAAGGGATGAGGTCATTCCAGTAGCGTTCAATGTCTCTAATTGAGGAAGATCTAATGATCTGTTCAAAGGTTCGTAAATAATGGTCAACCGACTCGAACACCTCTTCACCGGGATAACGTTTAAATACGTCAGAACTCAATTGGAACTTCGGAAGGTCTCTGCGGTTCAGCGTTAAACCACGTTTCTCACCAACAGGGTCAAAGAGTCTACTTGTGCCACTACCAACAGACGAAATGTCTTCAGAACCCTTCCTCAACAGAGCTGCATTCGCTTCCAAGCTATGAATTGCTCTGCGAGTTTTGTCCATTTTAACCATCGCAGCATCAAACGCTTCCATATCACCGATTGCACGAGCACGAGACAGTTTGCTGATGTCTTCTACCAGCTCCTTGCGAAAGTCTTCAATTGTGTTTACGACAAATGACGTGTCATCCATCACACCAGTACCAGCGCTCAGGGCTGGAGAGTTTCCATCACCGTCGTCGTCCACGATGCACATTGCATCTACACCTTCTTCTTCAATTACTACTTGCGTAGAGTCACCTTCACCTGTAGAAGATCCACCAAGAGCAGCAGCAGAGTTCTTGACTACTTCACCAGCAGCCTTCGAATCAGTGACAATATTCTCGATAGACATCTTGAGTGATTCACTGAAAAAAATGTTGTATACGATAAGATCAAAGTATAAGAAAAAGAAAACAAAAGGAAATCAGTGAAGACCAAGTTATCTTCTTTTATTAGGTAGAATATTCTGATAAAGAACTCAATTAAGAATGAAGACAAAAACCATGTAGGAAAAAAGTACTTCTATTTATATTTGTGGATATTGTAAAAAACTTTTTCTATCGAGACTCTTAGGTACAAGATGCCTTGATGATAAAAGAAAAGACATACCCAATTGTTACTGCACGGTTCATCATGCTATAGCGGTGCCTTGACCGATTGGATCGGTGACAGGAGGTAAGTGGGTTGATCTAACTAAAGGTTCCTTTGACCCGTACTTCAGCAGTTTCATTATAACTAACGTGACGGACAGGATAAACTATTCCTTAATTCTGCCGACGTCTACGTTTCAGTCTTATTGAATTCTGTCAGAATGTAAAGGGTTAAAGTAAGGATCAACAAGTTAGAAGATAATAGCTTAAGTAGATTAGATTTATGTATTGTGGTTTGATGTGCTAAATAAAGTTATCTGATTTAATCAAATCCAAATACTATAATATCTTATTTCTAAATGAAGTCAATTATTCATCCAATGTTGTCTCGGATATACAGATGAAATATTCTTCCGTAAAAGAAAAGAATTGTTCTAACAAATCTATCACTCACGGTTATTCTAACCTTCATAAGGATCCGCAATCTCTTATTTCAGTATTATGTAATAATCCAAGAGTAATATGCTGTTGGATACAACACTATTCTCCCCCAGAATACAATTACTCTGTAATTGTTATTCGGCTCAAAGATAATAAAATATAGGTACAATCATGATGCATAAATAAGCACTGATAAGATAAGATTAAATCTCAGGCACAAAAAATCTGTTGATCAACTCAGTGACTGTGTTGCGTCATTTATTTTCTGGTTCTTTTGCGCATTGTCACTTTATTATTCATTTTTCTTTTCAAGGCCCTAGCCTCTCTTGCAGAATAAACTGGCAGAGGGCGTAGACTTCTCAATGTCCTTATTACTGTTCTTAGTTTGAGCAGACTGAAACTCATTCTGTAAGTCATGTCTTCCCAATATTTTTGAATCATATCAGAACTCGAAAAGTCTTCGGCTTTTTGCCAAGTGTTATGGTCATGAGAATAACCTTTCCATTTAACTAGAAATTCACGATTACCTCTAGGACCACGATGTTCCAGAATGTCTTCAACTTCATAGAACTCTTCAAATGCATCTTCTTCGAGATTGGACAATCTTTAATTCAGAAGGAACATAGTTGCGTGGAAGAACTTCATTAGTTTCTGGAGTTTTCAGAATATAAGCACCTCCTTGATTACGTCGAACGACTGTGTAAGGTCCATCGTAAAGAGCAGCTAATTTGTTGCTTCTTTGTGGCAACCTGACCATGACATGCGTACCAGAGGGTATATCAACGAGTTTATGTTTGTCATTATAGTACTTGTTGATCTTCTCGTTGATCATTTGAGTTCTTTCCGCAATCGCAGGAAATACTATACTTTCCATTTTTTCGATTTGATCCTCCAATTCTTTCAAAGTGGTCGTACTATTTAAGATGGGGTATCTTTCGCCATTAGTATAGTCATCTGGTAAGTTTACTCTTCTTGCAAACATCAAAGAGAAAGGAGCACTCATTGTTTTATTCTTAATTTGCCTATTTGCGCAGAGTTGGACCATAGGAACAAATAGATCCCAATCTCTTGTATTGCCTCTTATCATTTTACGAAGAGTGTTCATTACAATTTTGCAATAAGCTTCGACATGTCCATTAGACTGTGCATACAAAGGTGTATTATAATATCTCTGAATGTGAAGATGTTTACAGATATTGTCCATCAGTGAGTTCTTGAATTCAGTACCGTTATCAGATCTCATCAAACGTGGCAAACCGTAATCAGCAAAAATCTTTACCAAAGTCCTTGCAAGAGTGTCTGAATGTTTGTTAGGCAAAGGTCGAATAATTAAATATTTCGTGCACATACAAACTACGACTAAATATACATGTGGCCATCAGCACTAGCGGGAAGCGGTCCAACAAGATCCATACTTAGGAGCAATGGCATTATAGGGACA
>JAIXMN010000102.1:0-14395 GCA_025716815.1 Dichotomocladium elegans | reverse complement strand
TGATCTTGTAACCCGGAGAAAGGACCAATAAACACCAGCGACAGGAACACCGAAAGAGAGCAACAGAAATGTGTAACTCGACCCTGACTGGTCGGACTTAGTAGTAGCGGGCAATATAAAGATTGCCCTATCGGACAACAAGTGATTGGGTATATAGACTGGTTCTGAATGATACTAATAGCGTCCATTATAGGAACCAGTAGAGAAGAGGATATAATCGACATGGGCATTCAATGGTTACCATAATCGTGATGAAGATTATAAATTTACAATAAAGTGATCACCGAATCTAGTGTACCTCCTCTACGACCTTTAATAGGTGGAGTCTGGAATAGAATAATGTCTGCGGAATAGCAAATAAAGACCTCTCACTCTATAAGGTAATAGTTATAGAGGCTAATAGAAACTGGATAAGTCACCTCAATCAACAATGTAAATTCTAGACTGAAGTACCAATAGATCATGTACGTGAAGTAACCTGCCATTTAATTATAACTATCAATAACGAAGCGTACTTCGGTTTTATTATGTAATATTCAGCAGTGATCTCTTCATCGATACAACACTAACAAATCTATCACTCACGGTTATTCTAACCTTCATAAGGATCCGCAATCTCTTATTTCAGTATTATGTAATAATCCAAGAGTAATATGCTGTTGGATACAACAGAACTATTCCCTTGCCGTTACTCACTCTTCTACAACACTTGTTCGATGATGTTTATATTTCTGTTCTTATTGATAATCACCACTCACCAACATTCCAGCCCAAAACCGGTGTCCTACAAGGTTCTGTGCTTAGTCCTTTACTCTACTCTGTTTACATAAATACACTACCACCTATATTCCGACGTTCCGCTTCCTCCTTAACTACCAAAGTCAAACTCCCTACTAGTTCTGAATCTATTGCTATTAATTCTTTATTATTCGCTGATGATGTCGCTATCATTGGATCTCGCTCCGAGGTTCAAACAATGCTAAATGATGCTGCTACCCATTCCCATCAACTTGGATACCGATGGAACCCGCAGAAATGCGTTATTCTTAACCATCCTACCGCCCGCACCGCTACTGGTGCTCACTCCAATCCTTTAACCCTATATGGGGTTGCTCTTCCTACTGCTGATGAAGTTATCTATCTTGGTATCCCCTTTACTAAGCGAGGTATATCTAGCTCTGCCCTTGCCCGCTCACGTAGCAAAACAACCCTTGCTGCAATGGCCACACTACACAAGATGGGCGCTCATAGATCTGGCTTCTCTCTCTCTCTCAGTGCCCGATTATACTGCTCCTTTATTCGACCTAAATTTGAATACGGTGTCGCGATAACTATGATGCATACCAAGGATATCAATAAACTTGAACAGCTCCAAAATCGATGCCTTCGTCTACTCATAGGTGGCAATCCACATACTTCTACTACTGTATTGAAAATCCTCACAATGATACCTGCTATCCACTGGCGAATGGAAGTTCTACAAAGTAAGTATTGCCTCCGTTTACCAACACTCCCCGCTGACTCTCTTGTCCTGTTACTACATCATTCTCGGGGTAATGATACATATATCAACAAGCTCAAAGCCAATCGCCTGTATAAATCATACACTGATGCAACTACCATCACATCCTTTGCTGCCCCCTTTCTTTACGATGACCGTCAAAAACTTTATACTGCATTTCGTGATACTCAGTCATCTCGTCATATACTGGCACGGGCATGCCGAGCCAAACTAGAAATCGATCCCATTTTGACTCTTCCTGCCACTCGTACTGATCGTAGTCGACTTATTCGCTGGCGTTTAGGTTGGCTTCTTGGGGCCCCACACGACTGCAATTGCGATCGCGACCACACATCTCGTCGTCATTTTGACAAATACGAATGTGATGCTATTCCCAGTGAACTATGGGAATCTCTCCCTCAAGCCCCTCCGACAACTCATACAATTGATCATGCACTCAATCGGCTGCCAACAGATCCATCTCAATATTGCCATTACTGGCCTGTGTTACTGACACTGCTGTGGTATATTGAATGCCTTGTTAAACCAAATGTGAAATTTCCAGAAGACCCTGACCCAGGTGCGCTTTGGCGTAATTACGCTTGTGGTATTTGACGACTTGTGGAGTTAAATATCACTTAGTTAAAACAATAAAAAGTTAACGAGATCAAACTAGTACGTTTTATTTTGAATCAAGTTAAGTTCAAAGAGAAGAAAAATATCTACTGCAAAAATTTAAATATCTTCTTCATATTGCGGAACCTAGAAACTGGCAGCTGAGTTATTCTACTCAAAGAAGACGTACGTCTTCTGAACCGTAAAAGAATAGAATTCTCCCTTGAGGAGATTACGCATCTACCCGGAGCGGGTGGACTTGTAAACGTATCCATGGCTTGATCTAGTGATCATGCAACTAACCTATTTTCCCGTGCTAACCATTATGTAGCACTGCTTGCAGGAAAATAGAATTAATTAGGAAAATAGTATTCGTGCGTGGTGTTTGAGTTGAGTGAACAGTTATTGTAAAGGATGATCACAACCTATTATCTTGTAATCATTCTTTATGCCGAAGGCAGAGAATAGTACTTATAACCTATTATACCTTGGTGTTGAATCAATATATCCTGCATGTCCATATATTAATTCTACTATATATCCTATGTCATATAGTAACGTATTATAGCAAAATAAGTAAACTATATATCCTAAATGACAACCTGTTCAGCCTTATACGAGGTAGCTAATCTCGTATAAGAATCATCACTTATTCTATATTCGTTTCCTACTCTACTTTATATTATTTCAGCAGTAATGAGGTGTGAGGATCTTGTATAATTTGTATACGAGTTCTCCACATCTCATATGATGCTGTCAACTAAACACAACACTTAATTCACGGTACTCATATATTAGAGTTTATGTAGTTTCTAATTATTTCTGGTTTGCAATATTGTATAATTCATCTTTATCCTTCATAAAGTGAATTATATCTTTAATATTTGTATATCATCTACCCTCAAATACGACAACGCTGCCTCCCATTCAACTTCCGAAAATGGTTAATTTTTCGTGGACTGCTTTCGACTTGCACTGTCACAACCCTTAATACACAGCTGCCAAGCGATCAGCCATTACTAATTTTTCACCAGTACGAATAATTTCCCCTTCCTTCCCACTCTCCCCTTTTTCTATCTCTTGATTGAACCTTATAGATAGTTTTTTTGCTCTCAACCTGTTCCTCCCCCTAGTATAGCAATAATGATAAAATTAATCGCCTGCTTTATATACTATTTTCAATAAACAAAAATCTTTAACCTGAGCCAAGAAGGCAGGCTCTTTTGAGACGGAGCGTGGAAAGCTCAAACGTCCGTCGTTGAAGCTAAGCCACGTGACCTACGTCACAGTTGTGACGTCGACGTATGACGGTTGAAAAGAATATAATAATTTTTTATAGAGAACATAGAAAGGAGGAGCTTTATTTGCTATACATAACTTTTAGTACCTTTGCTTATTAATATATATTTAGAGAGAAACTTGGACAGAGCCAATAAAGAATTTATTAAAGAGTATTATTATTTGAGCGATTAAGCATTGTATTGAAAGATCATTGTATCTGCATTATCCTTATTTGTATAATTAGTCTCGGGTTACATAAATACGAGAGACAGTAAAGTTCAACATCTACGTCATAAACTTCACGCAATAACACCGCAAACGTATCATTGGAGGTCCTGCCGAGACAAATAACAACAGTTTGCCGTGTTACTACAAATCAATTGAGTGAATCATAAAAGAAGAATATATAACAATATCATCATGGACGCGAGTGGAACGAACAACAACTTTTACTTACGTTTCCTACAACCCCTAAAGCCTTTCGACGGTATCGAGGACGATAGGAATCCTCGTAAGGCTGAAGATTGGTTCACCGAATTAAAGAGATTAAAAGACATTGGAAATATGCCTGATAAAGTCATTTTAGCTATTGCAGCATCCAATATGTTGAAAAACGCGCAGCTTTGGTGGAGATCTATAGAAAACACTACCAGTGAATGGACGAGATTTGAAGAGAAGTTTCACCAGAGATTTGTTAGAAATAAAATCGCAGAAAGTTGGACAAAAATAAAAGAAATGAAACAACCATTAGAGCAATCAGTTGGTGAATTTTTAGCTGAATTGGAAGAGTTATTTAGCATCGTTGGTTTGACTGATGATTCCTCAAAGATTGCATTTCTGATTGCTTCAGTTGCACCCAGTATCGCCTACGAATTAGAACAAAAAAGAGATTCATTTGAAAGCTATGAAGATGCCATTAGTCAAGCCATTGAATTTGAAAAATTGCAAAAGAAGTATGCGCAAGTGGTACCATCAATTGCTGGCCATAACAGTATTCGAAGCAGCAGTGAAAAGCATGTATCATTCAACATGGATAGTGTCGTATTTGAGGCACGATGGCAATATTATATGAGTAAATTACTCAAAACGTCTAACGAAATGTAAAATAAAACTTGATCTCAGATATGAGTACTGCTCATATCTTCGTTCCCGTTTGGTAAGCGGTGTGTTCGATTGCATACATTTGAACCTTAGATCAAATGTATAACACATAAAGATAAGATAAGAAAAGAATATGGATTAAGGATAATTCTTATGTGAGATTAGCTACCTCACATATGTAAGACTTGAACAGGTTATCTTTATGAAATATATTTTACTTAGGTTATCTATGGCTATATGACATTCAGGTATATAGCAGGATTGGTATATGTACTCGTAGGATATATTGATTCAACAACCAAAACATAGTAGATCACGGTACTGCTCCCTGTTCTGGAAATAAAGTATGGTTGGAGATAAAAAAGGCTCAATCACTCTTTATTAACACAATAACTGTTCACGCAATCAAAAGAACACCACGCACGAATATCTCTTCCTAGCCAACATCTATAATCATCCCACAGTATCTGAGCTACACAACTGGTGGCCGATAGATATTGGATTATAGATGTAGCTGCATGATCACCCTGGATCTGCCAGGATAGCACATTACAAATCAATCCGCTCTGGGATGGACGAGTAATTATCCACCTAAAGGGAAGACCTATTCTTTTACGGAAACCTCTGATTCACTGAGTATTATTTGACCATAATACATCAGTGTCAGCTATAGATCCCGATACAGTCATTTCGTAGACAGCAAACACAATAAGTCTTTATTAATAGCAGTAATTTTAGTTTTCTTTTCTTTTTCTTTAGTTTGTTTTTGAAAGAGAAATAAAGACGGTGGTTTGATTTCGTTAAGCTTTCGTGTTTATTTTCTCTTGTGTTATTCTTTACCTTTTACTTCATAATTAAAACTAGCGAATACCACATTTTTTTTAACGAATTTCTAAACTACTTTGTCCATAATGCCCCCTATTAACCCCCATCAAGACTCCCCTCAAGAAGACCATGTCCAACAAAATGAGGACATGGAAATGCTTGATGTAAATCAGTCAACCTCTGGTAGATCCCCTCTGGTATCTAACTATCGTTCCTCTGTTTCCTCCTCCTCTGGTACCATCTCTTCTTCCCCTGCTGGCTCCCAAGGTACGGAAACAAAAGTAAATAATACTTATGTCCCTCCTCCTAACGAGAGTGATACATACATACACACATTTGATGTTGGCAAGGACCTCACTTCGCATCAAAATAATAACAATGATGTTGGCAAGGACTTCACTTCGCATCATTACCACAATAACAATAGTGATAGAAATGTCACGCATAATCATGATGGTGTTAACCATATGTTTATCGATTCATTAGGCCCCAAGCCGATTGACGGAACAGACCCTATGGTCATTCGTTACGAGAATCACATACATGAACTTTACGAAAAGGTTTTTAGCCTATCGGATCCTGTTGAAATTGCAAAAATTCACACTACCATTGAAATTTTTGAGACTAAGGTCAAGAAAATGAAGGGTGAAACTGCTCTTATCAACTCACCATCATATTTTGATCCCAACAAAAGTTCCACTATGCAGTCTAAGTACGCGCACCTATCATCCGATAACATTCACCGCAGTGAAATACCAATTTTCCAATTGGTGGATGATCCATTGGAAACTAAAACGGATAATGCCCATCATTTGAAAACGCGGAAACATTTGCAGATGCATTTGAAGCCCCATTCATAGCCAATGATACAGACTTAGATAAGTATTGGAGGAAATACTTATCTGTCTCATTTTCCAAAAGCAAAAACCCTGTTTATCAACGTTGGTATGCCGTAGATTTCAAGAAGTTCCCACAGAACACTTCTTGGAAAACTATAAAAACGGAACTAGTTGAACGCTTTGGATTGAATGCCACCATCGATAAGAAAATCCAAAATTTCATTCGTATGAGACAAGGAAAAACAGAACAGTTACGTGACTACATGGACCGTTATTACCAAGCTTACTCATACTTACCTGATCCGAAGCCCGATTCTATCTATCTTGTGGCATACTTCCTTGACTCCTTGTTGCCAATGACAAGTGAGGAAGTAAAAAAATCACTAAAACGTTATCACGAAGGGAACTCTCCCGACAGCAAAACCTCCTTTTACCCAGCTTACTTATCTGAACTCTTCGATTACCTCAAAAAGAGAATGGGAGATATCCAAGAAAGCTTGGCGCTAAAATTTAACTCATCTCGGCAACATAATGCCATCACTAGTGGCAATAAGAATCATCCTGATAACGTTAACAATACAAACAAGAATAATCGCATTGATTTTAAACGCAAAAACAATGGTGACAACGATTCTTCTAACAAGAAACATAAGGCGTTAACCAACCCATGTTCATTTTGCAAAATTGAGAATTATTCTCGGGAACATCTGGAGAGTTGCTTGCCTTACCTCAAAAGTGACATATACTTGAAAAGACGTATCACTCAACAGAATAATAACCAAAAGGTAGAATTATTTTGTACTGTTATTAATCATAACAAGAGTGTCACTGACGGAATACTCATTTTATATAGCCAAATCGAACATGATATTGAAAAATCATTTTCATCGCTACTCAAGCGATCACATTTTGATCAATCCTCATACTATAAAAATTTTCTCACTAGCTCTGATCCAGCTAAAAATAAACATATATTTTTAAAAGATGATATTAGATCACAGATTTCTTGCTATAATGTCTCAAACATAACTGAGAATGAAGTACAGAATTTGTCGCCATATTCTCCCGTTATCATGATCAATGGTGAGAAACTAATTGCCATGATTGACACAGGTGCACAAATATCTTTGATAAATAAAACCTATGAATTTGAGGATAAAACTATCTTTGATGATATAATCCCTACCACTGGTACATTTTCATTTATTGATAAAAATTCTACAGCCAGTCGGATTGGTAAAACACGACCTCTAGAAGTGAAATATAGAGGTAGAACACCATTTTCCCACTCATTCGAAGTTGTGGAAATGCCGCTAGCAAATCTACCAGTTTTGTTAGGGAGAGATTTAATTCCACAACTGGGAATTTCGATTCAGAACATTGCCTACTCTTTTGAAGACATCGAGGAAATTGTCTTTGAAGATAGTGTTAATCATGAATTGTACACTCCTAATGTGAGCAAAGCTTGTTCTGAAGAAGAATATGAACAGTTCATCGAGGAAATGAAGCCGTTGATGGATGTGAATGCAAATATTAACCTTCATAACCTTTGCCCTTTACCGGAAGCCATTGTTTATCTTCCCACTAAACCTAATGAAGTGGCATACACGAGACAGTATCCAATTTCATACGATTTGGTTCCTATCGTTAGAGAACAAATTAAGAAATGGGTCGATGACAAAACAATTGAACCTGCAAAAATATCTGGTTTCAATAGTCCCTTAACAATCACACCAAAGGCTGGTACTGACGCTAATGGAAATAAGAAGTACAGAGTTTGTCTTGATACTCGACGTATCAACAACCTGACAGACGATGTCTCCAACGTCAACACTCCTTTGATTGAAGACATCTTCCATGATGTCAGAGAAGCAAAAATATTCAGTGTTTTCGATATTTCAGGTGCCTTCCACCGATTGCAAATCGCTGAAGAAGACAGACATAAGCTTACCTTTACATTTGAAGGTAAAAGCTGGCAATTCCGAGGTGCTTGTTTCGGGTTGAAATCGCTTTCCGGAATATTTCAAAATGTTATGGAAACCATATTCCAAGATATGAAAGATTTTACATGTATCTACATTGATGACTTGGTTTGCTTTTCCAAAGATCTTGCTTCTCATAAAGAGCATTGCAAAAAGGTTATTCAAGCATTAACGGATAACAATATGCCTATCAATTTTGAGAAAACTCATCTTGTAAGAAATTCAGTTTACCTACTCGGTTTTTGTATTTCGGAACAAGGAAGATCCATTGATCCTCGTCGTTTGACTGACATTGATGAATGGCCAAAACCTCAAACCGCTAAAGCCATGATGAAATTTTGTGGTTGGGTCTCTTATATGCGTGCTCATCTACCTAATGCTAGCGAGTTAACTACTCCTCTGGATCGTTTGCGATATAGCACTCAGAAAGTCTTAGAATGGACTCCAGAAATGCATGCACATTACGACAGCATTATCAATATTTTGAAAAAGAATATTGTTTTAAGTCATCCAGATTTGAACCATGAATTCAGCTTAGCCGTTGATGCTAGCAACTATGGTATTGGTGCTTGTTTGTTCCAAGAATTTAAAGATGAACAAACTGGTAAAATTACTATTCGATACATTGGTTTTTCATCAAAGGCACTTTCTAAAAGTCAACGCAATTATAGTGTTACTCGCAAAGAACTTCTAGCCTTGACTACTGGATTGACAAAATTCTACAAATTTTTGCATGGTCCTAAACCTTTTACATGTTATACAGACCATCGCAGTCTCTCATACCTTTTCACAACCAAGAACCCCTCCATGATGATGATGCGATCCATGGAAGTTATCTTATCCTTTCCTAACATGAAAGTTCAATGGATTCCTGGCATTACGAATATCATGAGTGATAAATTGTCCCGATTATTCCCTACAATGCAAGACAAAGTTGCCTTTGAAAAGGATGAGAAACGACTATTCCCCCATCTATTCAAACAGACACAGAAGAATACAAAATCAAAAATGCGTGCTCAAAAACGTAAATTGGAAAAGAAGATCCTTAAAGATAATCCTTCTCTTAATCCTGAACGTACGCAGAACCTCACTCAGTTCTATAATTCCATTTCGGAAACATCTGATGTGACTACAACTCCCACCTTCACTCCTTCTTTGTCGAACCGTTTCATCCGCGTTAAACGCTGGTCTCTTCGCACCATTCATGATGATTTGAATGAACAAATTCGTTATTCTGGACCCACAGATGACGATGAAGAGGACATCATCCAGATTAATTACGCACAAAACATGGATGAATCATATATTGTACCTCCCGTTGAAGAAAGACCAAGTATTTTGAAAGATGCACATGAATTTGGTCATTTTGGTGGTGAAGCCATCGTACAACGTGTGAGAAAAGATCTAGGTATGAACTGGCCTAACATAATGAAGGAAGCCTTAGAAGTTGTAAAACAATGCGCAACTTGCCAAAAGTTCACCATTAGTAAGAAAGGATATAATCCGTTGAAACCCATTTACTGTTATACCCCAGGATGGCACTATCAAATGGATTTATGCGGTCCTTTTCCCATCACAACCAACGGCAACACATATATTTTGGTTCTCATCGATGTCGCTACTCGCTTTCTTATCCTACGTCCCATTTGTGATAAGTCTGCTAAAACCGTGGCTGAAGAACTCATTTCCATCTTTTCACTTGTCGGTTATCCTCGTATCATTCACTCTGACAATGGCACTGAATGGAAAAATCAGATCCTCAATACTCTATGTGAGGCTATGAAAATTGACAAACGTTTGAGTACAGCTTACTATGCTCAAAGCAATGGTGGAGCTGAACGTGCCGTTCAAAACACAAAGAAATTGCTCTCTAAACTAATCCTTGGCAATTCTGAAGACAATTGGGATATGATGATCAATTCTGTACAATTGATGCTCAATTGTAAAATATCCAAACGTTTACTTACTAGCCCTTTTAACTTGATGTTCGCTCGTAAAATGTCCAATGAGTATCCATTACTCCATGACTCGAACGATAACATTGAACCCATGTCGAATGATGAACTTCTGCAACGTATACAATACATGTCAGATGTAGTCTTTCCCGCAATCAAAGAACGTACTGAGATATACAACAAAATGATGAAAGGTCAGTTTGACAAAAAGCATCGTTTGGTTGATTTCCCTGTCGGTAGTTATGTTGTGGTTCAAAAGAAAGGCATTCAGAAATCTCTTACACCTCAATATGAAGGTCCATATGAAATCATTCGCAAAACTGAGGCTGGTAATTACACTCTCCGTGATGAAATGGGTGTTGCTTCCTCTCGCGATTATACACCATCTGAATTAAAGTTGGTTTCGCAAGATGCACTTGTTTCGCAGGATGAGATCTATGAATTCGACAACATTGTTGGTCATCGTGGCTCTCCAGGAAAACGTGAATATCGTGTTCGTTGGAAGAATTACGGTCCTGAAGATGATACATGGATTACTGCTGAAAACTTCACTGATCCACAATCCATTGTGGAATATTGGCGTCATGTTAAAGGTAGTGTGCCTAAACAAGATTCTGTACTGTTAAACCAGTTAATGTCTGGTGAACATGATTACTCCACGGTTGAATTGACAAAGAATGGCCCGTTGATTGAACATGTTGAGCAATTTGCTGATGCGATCACGGATGTACCCAATTCTCCCATTCCTCTTCAACACCAACAGAAATCTTTTAAACGTCCCACTCGCCGTACAAAAGTGGTAGCGAATAATCCTGCCCATCAAGCTTTTCGTCGCAGTCCTCGTGGTCGTTCCATGCGCACATTTGAACCTGCCATTGACAAAACTCGCTTCCGCAAGTAATCAATCACTTCTGTATGTACTTCTAATGTCTTTCATTAGTGAAATTAAATAAAAACAAAAACAGTACAAAACCAACAATAAACCCTACAAATTTTTTTTTTTTTTTTTTTTTTTGGTATTCCATTTGCACAATTGCAATACGTCACACATTTTGACAACCTGCCAATTGCATTTGTCTACAACAAACTCATTTAAACCATCTTACTGCTTTCCCATCTACCTCATCTACTATTCTCCATCGACGCTAAGTTGCATCTTTTCAGATCAACAACCGTCTAACGGGGGGGCAATGTCGTATTTGAGGCACGATGGCAATATTATATGAGTAAATCATCACTCAAAACGTCTAACGAAATGTAAAATAAAACTTGATCTCAGATATGAGTACTGCTCATATCTTCATTCCCGTTTGGTAAGCGGTGTGTTCGATTGCATACATTTGAACCTTAGATCAAATGTATAACAAATAAAGATAAGATAAGAAAAGAATATGGATTAAGGATAATTCTTATGTGAGATTAGCTACCTCACATAAGACTTGAACAGGTTATCTTTATGAAATATATTTTACTTAGATTATCTATGGCTATATGACATTCAGGTATATAGCAGGATTGGTATATGTACTCGTAGGATATATTGATTCAACAACCAAAACATAGTAGGTCACGGTACTGCTCCCTGTTCTGGAAATAAAGTATGGTTGGAGATAAAAAAGGCTCAATCACTCTTTATTAATACAATAACTGTTCACGCAATCAAAAGAACACCACGCACGAATATCTCTTCCTAGCCAACATCTATAATCATTCCCACAGTATCTGAGCTACACAACTGGTGGCCGATAGATATTGGATTATAGATGTAGCTGCATGATCACCCTGGATCTGCCAGGATAGCACATTACAAATCAATCCGCTCTGGGATGGACGAGTAATTATCCACCTAAAGGGAAGACCTATTCTTTTACGGAAACCTCTGATTCACTGAGTATTATTTGACCATAATACATCAGTGTCAGCTATAGATCCCGATACAATCATTTCGTAGACAGCAAACACAATAAGTCTTTATTAATAGCAGTAATTTTAGTTTTCTTTTCTTTTTCTTTAGTTTGTTTTTGAAAGAGAAATAAAGACGGTGGTTTGATTTCGTTAAGCTTTCGTGTTTATTTTCTCTTGTGTTATTCTTTACCTTTTACTTCATAATTAAAACTAGCGAATACCACATTTTTTTTAACGAATTTCTAAACTACTTTGTCCATAATGCCCCCTATTAACCCCCATCAAGACTCCCCTCAAGAAGACCACGTCCAACAAAATGAGGACATGGAAATGATTGATGTAAATCAGTCAACCTCTAACCGACCCCCTCTTGTGCCTGGTTACACCTCCTCTGTTGCCTCCACTGCCACTGGTATCTCCTCCTCTGAATCCCAAGGTACGAACCTCTCTGAAGGTAACATTAATAACCATGTCCCTCCTATCGATAATAGTGAAACATGCATACACAATTGTAATCATAGTGGACACCACTTGATTATTAATACTGATGTTGGCAAGGACCTCACTTCGCATCAGACCAATAACAATGAGCATGATGTTGGCAAGGACTTCACTTCGCATCACTATAACGATATGAATGACATCAATGTCATACATAACAATGGTACTAATCATACCAATACTTTTACACCATTAGATCCTCCCATGACTAATGAAAAAGACCGCATGATTGTTAGATACGAAAACCGTATCAATGAACTTCGCGAGCAGGTGCTCTGCCAATCAAACCCGGTTGAAATAGAGAAAATCCATGCTACCATTGACATTCTTGAGAAAAACGTCAAGAAAATGAAAGGTGGAATCTCACCTAACAGCACATCCCATTTTGACCCTACCAAAAGTAGCACCATGGATTCCAAATATGCTCATTCCTATTCTCCCATCATCCATCGAAGTGAAATACCTATTTTCCAGTTGGTTGATGACCCTGCGGAGACCAAGACCGACAACGTACCGTCCTTCGAAAACGCTGAAACATTCGCAGATGCGTTTGAGGCTCCCTTCCTTGCCAATGATTGTGATTTGGACAAGTATTGGAGAAAATACTTATCTGTTTCGTTTTCGAAAAGCAAAAACCCAGTCTATCAACGTTGGTACGCTGTTGACTTCAAAAAGTTCCCACATACTACCAGTTGGGAAACTATAAAAAGCGAGATCATAGAACGTTTTGGATTGAACGCTACCATTGATAAGAAAATACAAAACTTCATCCGTATGAAACAGGGTAAAACGGAACAACTTCGCGATTACATGGATCGTTACTATCAAGCCTACACTTATCTCCCTGATCCCAAACCTGACTCCATCTATTTGGTGGCTTACTTCTTAGACTCTTTGCTTCCCATGACTAGTGAAGAAGTTAAAAGATCATTGAAACGCTACCATGAAGGAAGGTCCCCTGATAGTAAAACTTCTTTCTATCCTGCCTACTTGTCTGAACTGTTTGACTACCTAAAGAAAAGAATGGGAGACATACAGGAAAGTCTGGCGTTAAAATTTTCATCTCGCTCACAAGGCCATGGCATTCCTATTAACAAGAACCACTCAGACGGAGATATTAGCCATGGTAACAGAATCAATCGTGATCACAAACGCAAAAACAATATGAATAACGATATTGAAATTTCGAGCAAGAAATCTAAATCGTTGGTAAATCCATGCTCGTTCTGCAAAACGGAAAACTATTCGCGAGAACACTTGGAAAACTGCGTTCCTTATCTTAAAAGTGACATATATGTTAGGAGACGTATGAACCAACAAAATAATCAGAATAAGGTAGAAATCTTATATAATGATATTCAATATAAAAAGAGTATCACTGACCAAATACTCATTTTGTATAGCAAAATAGAACATGATATTGAAAACTCATACTCATCTCTACCTCTTGGCAACCATCATTTTGATCAAACTTCATACTATAAAAATTTTCTTACTAGCTCTGATCCAGCTAAAAATAAACATATATTTTTAAAAGATGATATTCGATCACAGATTTCTTGCTATAATGTCTCAAACATAACTGAGAACGAAGTACAGAATTTGTCGCCATATTCTCCCGTTATCATGATCAATGGTGAGAAACTAATTGCTATGATTGACACAGGTGCACAAATATCTTTGATAAATAAAACCTATGAATTTGAGGATAAAACTATCTTTGATGATATAATCCCTACCACTGGTACATTTTCATTTATTGATAAAAATTCTACAGCCAGTCGGATTGGTAAAACACGACCTCTAGAAGTGAAATATAGAGGTAGAACACCATTTCCCACTCATTCGAAGTTGTGGAAATGCCGCTAGCAAATCTACCAGTTTTGTTAG
>JAIXMN010000101.1:0-7500 GCA_025716815.1 Dichotomocladium elegans | reverse complement strand
GATTTAATGAGCCATTCGCAGTTTCGCTGTATAATTGCTTATACTTAGACATGCATGGCTTAATCTTTGAGACAAGCATATGACTACTGGCAGGATCAACCAGGTAACTACTTGAAAGACCTCAGACCTCAAGGAGTTTTTACACTCCAAAAAGTCCTAGGACCTGAGCACTCTCATCATAAACATGATCGAGCCAAGGCATCAAAGGCCTACAGTCCATCTTTCGCAACCCTTTTGAGATGAATACATCCAAGAGCAACGCACTCAAGCATTACAAACAAGGAATCCACCTCAAGTGTCTAACCTCCAGTCTACAACTGTTTTTCAAGAGTCGAACATGCTAGAGCCAAATCTCAAAAAGACTTGAGCAAGTCGAAACTCCTTGAAGGATGACTAGAATCCCCAACTTGCATCTCTCCCAAAGGGAAAAACGCGCTTAGGGGTCATTGCACCCAAATGATCTAGGTTCCTCAAGCCTAGTCATTGACCATCAATACGCATTTGCTACCTTCCTTTCAAGTCCAAAGCACAAGGCTCGACTATTTATCTGTAGGGCCCTGACAAAGCAACACACCCTACTCTATGTCTATCAACCAAACGACCCAAGGTCATTTCAAGTCAAAAAGACCAGTATTCACCCTTCATAAAGGGACTCTCAACAACAAAAGACCTAGGCTTAACAAAGCCGGCCTTCATGAACTGGGAACACAACCCGAGTTCTTAGGGACTCAACCAACCTTTACTTGAACTCCATTTTACAAGTCCCTAGGAGTCAAAGTACATAGAGAGGTAGTAAAACCACTAGTCTCTAGATCTACCAGGAGTACCAGTCCTCGCACATCAAGTCCAAGTCAAACTCAATTGACTTGAACTCTTCTGACCTAGATTCCAAAGGCAAAACCACCACCTCTAGGAGAACTAGCTAAAGACGTTCACTAGAACTCAAACAGGGGGATGTAAATCCAAAGACCTCAAAGTCTACCAGGAGTACCAGTCCTCGCACATCAAGTCCAAGTCAAAATCAATTGACTTGAGCTCTTCTGACTTTGAGTCCAAAGGGTCTACATGTTGGGCCCACTTGGACCCACCACCCCCCTCAAGGTTCCTGCGGGTGTCGTTTGCCCAAGTTCGAACCCCCGCAGTGGCGGTGGACCGTCGTTTACCAAGGGGTACCTGTTCAATGCCGCGCTCACAGCAATACGACGGTCCCTTTCCCAATACGACGCTTAAAGGCTTTTCAATACGCCGGTCCCTGATACTTGGACGTAAAGGGCCTAGGTCTTTTTTAGACTTGACTTGGACTGATCCTAGGTCTTTTTTAGACTTGACTTGGCAGATCCTAGGTCTTTTTTAGACTTGACTTGGACTTCCTAGGTCTTTTTTAGACTTGACTTGGACTCATCCTAGGTCTTTTTTAGACTTGACTTGGACTTCCTAGGTCTTTTTTAGACTTGACTTGGACTCATCCTAGGTCTTTTTTAGACTTGACTTGGACTATCCTAGGTCTTTTTTAGACTTGACTAGGACTTACCTAGGTCTTTTTTAGACTTGACTTGGAATCATCCTAGGTCTTTTTTAGACTTGACTTGGCCTAGGTCTTTTTTAGACTTGACTAGACTTGGCCTAGGTCTTTTTTAGACTTGACTAGACTTGCCTAGGTCTTTTTTAGACTTGACTTGGACTCATCCTAGGTCTTTTTTAGACTTGACTTGGACTCATCCTAGGTCTTTTTTAGACTTGACTTGGAATCATCCTAGGTCTTTTTAGACTTGACTAGACTTCCTAGGTCTTTTTTAGACTTGACTTGGACTCATCCTAGGTCTTTTTTAGACTTGACTTGGATCATCCTAGGTCTTTTTTAGACTTGACTTGGACTATCCTAGGTCTTTTTTAGACTTGACTTGGACTCATCCTAGGTCTTTTTTAGACTTGACTTGGACTCATCCTAGGTCTTTTTTAGACTTGACTTGGACTCATCCTAGGTCTTTTTTAGACTTGACTTCCAATCATCCTAGGTCATTTTGGGACTTGACTGGGTCACTCCAAGGACTTTTCCTCATAACGTCTAAGTCATTTTTAACTTGACTGGGGTCACTCAAGGACTTTTCCTCAAACGTCTAAGTCATTTTTATACTTGACTGGGGTCACTTCAAGGACTTTTCCTCAAAACGTCCAAGTCATTTTTACACTTGACTGGGGTACTTCAAGGACTTTTCCTCAAAACGTCTAGTCATTTTTACACTTGACTGGGACCCATCCTAGGTCTTTTCCCCAATACGTCTAGGTCATTTTTACACTTGACTGGGACCATCCTAGGTTTTTCCCAATACGTCTAGGTCATTTTTACACTTGACTGGGACCCATCCTAGGTCTTTTCCCCAATACGTCAGTCATTTTTACACTTGACTGGGACCCATCCTAGGTCTTTTCCCCAATACGTCTAGGTCATTTTTACACTTGACTGGGACCCATCTTAGGACTTTTCTGCAACACATGGGGGAATTTTCGGACATCTTTGAGACAATCTCTAGGTGTTTTCTGCAGTGAATCGCAGCATCCTTTATCGCAGAAAAATACAAAAAAACATAAAAAAATTTAAAACCGCAATAAAATGAATGGCAAAAGCATGTGCATCATGAAAACAAACAGAAACCTGAAAATAAAATTTTCACCTCATGTTTTTTCGTAATAACCGCGCATTTGCATTCTTCTCATGCAAATGCCGCGATGGTTTCTTGTGCGCAAAATTTCGGCGCATCGAATAAACCAAGTTCCATGCCAAACGGACCAGAACTCGTTGAGAAACCCACAAAAGCACCTTCACGAAAATGCATTCTCGACGCGCGAGGGGCTTTTTGACCCAAATTTCGTGCCCGGAGGGCCTCCGGAGTACCACCATTCGAACGGGCTCGTCGAGAGCTTTCGAATGATCCAACTTTGAGCCCAAACGGACCACTTTACGACCTCCAAGTAATGAAAAACCTTCAAGGCCGAAATGACTTTGTTGTGGGGGGAAATCGGCTGCATACGCCCGGTAAAACCCCGCCACCGGCGTATTGAGGAAATTCATCTATAGGATAATTAACATGCAGAAAAATGCTACACAGGGGCAGAGATTGCAGAGGTCATGGGTTCGACTCTGCCCTTTGCATCCTGGACGGTTTCTTTCACTTGGGACCTAGGTCTTTTTTAGACTTGGACCAAGGTCTTTTTCACTTGGGCCTAGGTCTTTTTTAGACTTGACTTGGCAGATCCTAGGTCTTTTTTAGACTTGACTTCCAATGATCCTAGGTCTTTTTTAGACTTGACTTGGACTTACCTCTAGGTCTTTTTTAGACTTGACTTGGACTACCCTAGGTCTTTTTTAGACTTGACTTGGACTTCCTAGGTCTTTTTTAGACTTGACTTGGACTGACTCTAGGTCTTTTTTAGACTTGACTTCCAATGATCCTAGGTCTTTTTCAGACTTGACTTGGATTGACTCTAGGTCTTTTTTAGACTTGACTTCCAATGATCCTAGGTCTTTTTTACACTTGACTTCAATATCCTAGGTCTTTTTTAGACTTGACTTCCAATCATCCTAGGTCTTTTTCAGACTTGACTTGGACTTACTCTAGGTCTTTTTTACACTTGACTTGGACTGACTCTAGGTCTTTTTTAGACTTGACTTCGAATGATCCTAGTCTTTTTTAGACTTGACTTGGACTGACTCTAGGTCTTTTTAGACTTGACTTATGATCTAGTCTTTTTCACTTGACTTGGACTACTCTAGGTCTTTTTTACACTTGACTTGGACTTACTCTAGGTCTTTTTTACACTTGATTTCCAATCATCCTAGGTCTTTTTTACACTTGACTTCTGATCTAGTCTTTTTCAACTTGACTTGGACTACTCTAGGTCTTTTTTACACTTGACTTCCAATCATCCTAGATCTTTTTTACACTTGACTGGGACTCATTCTAGGACTTTTCCTCAATATGTCTAGGTCATTTTGGACATCATGGGGACACTTTCTAGCTGTTTTCTAGAGTTAGTCGCAGAGTGTTTGACCAAAAAAATTATACAAAAAAATAAAAAAAATTAAAACCATGATAAAATGATAGGCAAAAGCATGTGCATCATGAAAACATTCAAAAACCTGTGAAGAAAAAATTCAACTTACGTTTTTTCATGGTAATTGAAAATTGGTGTTCTTCATATGCAAAAGCCGCGATGGTTTCTACTACAGAAACATTTTGCGCATCGAATGAGCCTATTTGCACCTCAAACGGACAAGAAACCGCCGAGAAATATGTGATCGACTAATTAAGTGATTACTTGCCCCTTTTTCGTGAATCATTTTTTACATATTACCATACCAAAGCCGCAATGGCTGCAAATAGAACAATCTTCGGCGAGTCGAATGAGCCTACTTTCATCGCAAACGGACAAGAAACCACCGAGAAATATGAGATCGACAAATTAAGTGATTACTTTGCCCCTGTTTTCGCATATCATTTTTACATATTACCATACCAAAGCCGCGATGGCTGCAAATAGAACAATCTTCGGCGAGTCGAATGAGCCCACTTTCATCGCAAACGGACAAGAAACCACCGAGAAATATGAGATCGACAATTAAGTGATTACTTTCCTTTTTTCGCAATCACTTTTTCATATTACCATACCAAGCCGCGATGGCTGCTAATAGAACAATGTCGGCGAGTCGAATGAGCCTACTTTCATCGCAAACGACAAGAAACCACCGAGAAATATGAGATCGACAAATTAAGTGATTACTTTGTCCCTTTTTCGGAATCAATTTTTCATATTACCATACCAAAGCCGCGATGCTGCAAATAGAACAATTTCGGCGAGTCGAATGAGCCTACTTTCATCGCAAACGGACAAGAAACCACCGAGAAATATGTGATCGACTAATTAAGTGATTACTTGCCCCTTTTTCGGAATCATTTTTTACATATTAACATACCAAAGCCGCGATGGCTGCAAATAGAACAATCTTCGGCGAGTCGAATGAGCCTACTTTCATCGCAAACGGACAAGAAACCACCGAGAAATATGAGATCGACAAATTAAGTGATTACTTTTCCCTGTTTTCGCATATCACTTTTTCATATTACCATACCAAAGCCGCGATGGCTGCAATAGAACAATTTCGGCGAGTCGAATGAGCCTACTTTCATCGCAAACGACAAGAAACCACCGAGAAATATGAGATCGACTAATTAAGTGATTACTTGCCCTTTTTTCGGAATCATTTTTCATATTACCATACCAAGCCGCGATGCTGCAAATAGAACAATTTCGGCGAGTCGAATGAGCCTACTTTCATCGCAAACGGACAAGAAACCACCGAGAAATATGTGATCGACTGATTAAGTGATTACTTTATCCTTTTTTTGCGAATCACTTTTTCATATACATCATACCAAAGCCGCGATGGCTGCTAATAGAACAATCTTCGGCGAGTCGAATGAGCCCACTTTCATCGCAAACGGACAAGAAACCACCGAGAAATATGAGATCGACTGATTAAGTGATTACTTTATCCTTTTTTTCGCGAATCACTTTTTCATATATACCATACCAAAGCCGCGATGGCTGCTAATAGAACAATGGTCGGCGAGTCGAATGAGCCTACTTTCATCGCAAACAGACAAGAAACCACCGAGAAATATGAGATCGACTAATTAAGTGATTACCTTGTCCCTTTTTTTCGTGAATCAATTTTTCATAGTTACCATACCAAGGCCGCGATGCCTGCAAATAGAACAATGTTCGGCGAGTCGAATGAGCCTACTTTCATCGCAAACAGACAAGAAACCACCGAGAAATATGTGATCGACTGATTAATGATTACTTTATCCTTTTTTTTGCGAATCATTTTTCATATACATCATACCAAAGCCGCGATGGCTGCTAATAGAACAATGTTCGGTGAGTCGAATGAGCTATTTCAGCGCAATCGGACAAGAAACCGCCGAGAAATATGTGATCGCCTGATTAATAAAGTGCTTACTTTACCCCTTTTTTTCGCGAATCAATTTTTCATAGTTACCATATCAATGCCGCGATGGTCCCGGGTAAAGCAACGTTTGGCGAGTCGAATGAGCCTACTTGCAGCGCAAACGGACGTGATGCTGTCGAGTAATGCACAAAAAACTCTTGGAGTTGCGGTTATGGTGGTTGATTATTTTATGTAAAATAGAAGTGAGCTTGATAACCAAGTGGTTAGTGCATTGGACTATCAAAGCGAAGGATTCGGGTTCGAAACCCGCACAGAGCGGGTTTTGCCGCAGAGTTCCATTTTGCCCTGGTTTTGCATTTTCCACCTCTTTTTTTTTCCGTTTTTTTTCCTTCTTTCATTGCAAACAGACATGGTGCACCATGGTCTTCAGAAAGAAATGACAAACGAAGCATTTGGATGTGTTTTTGTGACAAAAATAATCAAACACATTCGTTTTCTACAAAAAATCAAAGAAAGGTGCAAAGGGGATTGGTTGACCTTTGCTTAGGAACTTGACCTTTTTTTTTTTTTTGAACAAAAAATTTTGTTTTCAACCGTGCACTATATTCAAAAAGCACGAGTAATAAGTAAATGAGCATGGCAATAAAAAAAAAAAGAAGCATGCATAGTGTCTTGCGCAAAAAAAATTGAAAGGGGAGAAAAAAAAGTGCAGCAAAAAACCTACAGCACACAGTATTCCCATGTCGTCCCCGACCATAGTACTGACTGTGCCAGATGGGGCTTAACTGCGGAGATCGAACGGGATCCGGTGCATTCCCCATTGTATGGCCGTAGGTTATCTTGTCTTTTTTTTTCATTTTGACAAGCACTTTTTTTTTCACCTAGGACTTTTTACCTTGTATCTCGGTCAACTTTCCCTTAAGACCTTGTCTGAGACCTTGGCCATCTTGTCCCTAGGTCTTTTTCACTTAGACCTCGGCCATTTTGCTCTAGCACTTTGCCTTAGACTTGGACTGACTTGTCCCTAGGTCTTTTTTTGACTTGACTTGGACCTGGCCTAGGTCTTTTTTTGACTTGACTTGGACCTGGCCTAGGTCTTTTTTTGACTTGACTTGGACTTGGCCTAGGTCTTTTTTAGCCTTGACTTGGAATCATCCTAGGTCTTTTTTTGACTTGACTTGGACTTACCCTAGGTCTTTTTTTGACTTGACTTGGAATCATCCTAGGTCTTTTTTTGACTTGACTTCTGGTCATCCTAGGTCTTTTTTACACTTGACTTCTGGTCATCCTAGGTCTTTTCTAGACTTGACTGGGACTTACCCTAGGTCTTTTTTAGACTTGGCCTCCAGTCATCCTAGGTCTTTTTTAGACTTGGCCTCCAGTCATCCTAGGTCTTTTTTAGACTTGACTTCTGGTCATCCTAGGTCTTTTTTAGACTTGACTTCTGGTCATCCTAGGTCTTTTTTAGACTTGGCCTTCAGTCATCCTAGGTCTTTTTCAGACTTGACTTGGACTTACCCTAGGTCTTT
>JAIXMN010000100.1:0-15179 GCA_025716815.1 Dichotomocladium elegans | reverse complement strand
CTAAACCCTAAACCCTAAACCCTAAACCCTAAACCTAAAACCCTAAACCCTAAACCCTAAACCCTAAACCCTAAACCCTAAACCCTAAACCCTAAACCCTAAACCCTAAACCCTAAACCCTAAACCCTAAACCCTAAACCCTAAACCCTAAACCCTAAACCCTAAACCCTAAACCCTAAACCTAAACCCTAAACCCTAAACCCTAAACCCTAAACCCTAAACCCTAAACCCTAAACCCTAAACCCTAAATCCTAAAACCTTAAACCCTAAAACCCTAAACCCAAAAATTCTAAACCCTAAACCCTAAACCCTAAATCCTAGACCCTAAATCCTAAGCCTTAAACCCTAAACCCTATATCCCAAACCCTATATCCTAAACCTTAAATCCTAAATCTTCATCCTTGAACTCTCATCCTTAAACCCTAAAGTTTAATCCCTAAACCTTAAACATTATATTTTATAGTCTTATGTCTAAATTCTAAACCCTGTAGTCCTAAATCTTAAATTTTAAGCTCTAAACCCTAAATCTTGAATTCTGTATCCTATATTTATAACCCTATATCTATATCCTAAAGCCTAAATTTTTTCTAAAAGTTGTTTTTAATAGGTATAAGGGGTTAGCTGCTGAGGTTCTAGCTCTTTGGGACCAGCTTGCTAATTTAGAGGCTCACCATGCTTCAAACACTTGGCCTCAGTTTGTGTTGACATCCATATCAGGCCTCAAGTTGCTCGCAGTGGACACGTCAGTCATATGCAAAACATAACACGATCAGCTGTTTGCCGAAGTGGCTAGCAGCATTGACCAGGCACGGTCAGTGTTGCTCAAGAGTGCCATTGAGGCAAAGCGCCTTGCCCTTTCACGCCATGATGAATGAATGAATTTGGACAGCATCATTAACAACTTAAGGGGCCAGTTTTTTGAAAATCTCCGTGCCATGGAGATTCCCACAGACCAGTGGAATCAAACTCACACTTCGCTCTTGTCATCTGCTCTGTGCTATTTGGGGTACATGATTACACAACACAACGACAAGATTAGGTGGGCCAAGGTCCAAACTGCGCGTGCAAAAGCAAAAACGGAAGCTGTTCGGTCTGCCACCAACGTCGTTATGGGTGATTCGTTGTCTGTAACAAATTCAGTGGAGAAACTGGTTGCTGCCGAGGTCGCCAAGTTAAGTAAAAAATTGACCAACCTTCACGTTAAACAGCAGGGGAAAGGGCACCAACCTTGGGTCCAGGGCTCTGCCCTAGGTCAGGTAAAAAAAGGAGTCCCCCCCAACAACAACAACAAGTCCAGTCTAGGCTGAATGGGAGTATAGCACGCCACACTTTCAATCTGACCTAGATGGTGCACCAATCATGCTACAAACATAAAAATTATATATTCTGATAGCTCTAAATAAGGCGCATCGCGTAACAATATTTTAAACTCCGACACATATATAGTTCGCTTCGTCTTTAGGTTTCAGCTTCTTCTTCTATTATAGTATAGGTCTTTTATTTACTATTTCGAACTCTTTTACTAACAGGAAGGATTTCTTCCTCACTATGCTCAATTTCACTGAGTTCCTGATCATCTACAACTGCTGTACCTACTATTATTATGTGTGCCAAGCAACTGGATAATTATATCAACTTACCATTGTCAACATCAGGCTCCATAGAGAGAACCTCTGTAAGGGTTGAGTGATCCTCTCTATCTCCTGCAACTAGGTGGGTTTCTAACTTGGAGAATGACACCTCTCTAAATGCTTTTAAAAGGCCAGACCAGATAGCACCTTCATATTTTCGTCTCCAGATAAACTCAACAAGTTTCCATGGCATTACCTTCTTGGTTCTCTGTCTAGCTGGGACATTCTGTTTAATGCCATTCCAAGTACAGGATTTTCAAGAAGAACTTTGCCACAAATTTTAGTTGTTCATATAGACCGTCTAGGTTTTTCATTTTTTTTTGCTTCAAATTCGAATACAAATTTTAGTTTTTCGTTGCTACCCTTTTGTCAAATTAAAAGGCAATAGCAGCAAGAACATTTCAATCAAGGCTATAGATGAGTCTTCCTTCTCCTCTTTTTACACCAGAATAGTTTTGGGAGGCCAACCATTTATAGGTCCTCTCATTACATCAATTAAATCGATCAATTATTTCTTATAAAGGAAGGAGTGCCTTTTATGGACACAGATGAATACAAGAAAAAATTGATCAAAACGATCAATTTTTCTTACTACAACTTCCTTTTTTGGCTTTGCTAAAGGGACGGCGCTACACGAATAGTATCACATAACTTCTTACTCCAACATCCAACCATCATGAACAGCAACAATCGCAACTCGTTCCCCGGCATGGGCCAATTTTCCCTTCGTGGAATGTCCCAAGCCAGAAACATGCCAGCTCCAGTTTCCGAGCAAGCGACAGGTGCTGCTCATCTCGCGCCTGTCAGCACCAATGGCGAATCAAGCAGCAATATCTCTTGGTGCGATGAAACGATCGATTTGCTGTTGGGTGAAATGAGCCGCAACTACATGCGGTTGTTGAATTCCGAAGACACGATCGTCAGGAATCGAATTTGGGCTTCGGTGGCGAGGGCATCAAAAGCTCTGTCCAAAGGGAGATTGGACAGAGCCGCTCTTTTGATGCAGGCGACTTCCTTTCAAAGATTGACACGCGCCGCGCGCAGAACAAGTGGCAGTCTTTGAAAGACAAGTATAACAGCGAGAGACGCCGCATTGGAGCCACAGGTGTTGGCGGCTCTCACCCCGACATCGAGTGGTGATACTACGACCAAGTAGGCCAGATCCTGCACGACGACCCGTCGATCCACCCCCACATCACCCTGGAATCAATAGATGTGGGGGTTACTGGTGCTATGCACATTGCCAGGAATGAAGCCCAGGATGCAACGGCGACGACGACGGCCGAAAATGGTCCAGTAGACGCCCCAGCCCCTGCTCGACCTGGTTTAGGGCGCGGACGGCGCACAGTGTTTGACCTCGACGCAGTGCGCAACATCTTCCGCGAACTAGACGAGCACATGCTGAGTAATACTCAGCGTGCTCTCGAGTCAGGGGTTGGGATGTTTGAAGCAGCGATGGAGAGAGAGCAGGTGAAGAGGAGAGCAGAGCTGGAGGAGTTCTACAGGGAGGTTTGCCAACGCCGCGAAGAAGACTGGAATGAGCGGCGGGAGATGGCCAGGCAGCATCTCCAGGTGATGCGGCAACTCCTTCGTAATAGCAATGCGCTCCTCAGGAGTAGTGGCATTGTTCCTGAGAACCTCCCCTCAGATGATGAAGCATCCCTTCATAATGAACAGGTAAGAACTTAATGCTGGGTAACGTCACTAGGCAAATTAGTCTAATTGGAAGTATTCACGAACAGGAATAAAAATATTCAATATGAATATTGTTAAGTATATTTGTTTTTTTTAAAAAAAGCTATAGTCTATGGGCGGAAATGATGCGTGAGATAGGAAGACAAACGTATACAGTAACATTATGTTTCTTACGTTTGCAATGATTCGACAAGCTCGTTTCGTAATTGCCGACCTCGCTCACGCTCAACGTTCTGCAGCTCTCTGGCTTCTTGCTTGCTCAAAGAGCTGATATTGGCGAATGCCACGTTATTCGGATCTGCGCGAGCGTCACTGCCAACAAACACTTCGAATTCTTCAATGATATCATCGTCCGCTCCATCTTCGATATCACCAGCGTCAATACACATATTGTGTAAGACACAGCAAGCATAGATCATATTTGCAATCCGATCTATGTTGAGCATGTACAAATGCTTCCACAAAGTACGCCAGCGGGTGGAGAGGGCACCGAAAGCATGCTCAATCGCAATACGTGTGCTGGAGTGAGCCAGGTTGAATCGTTTTTGGCTATCAACCATAGTTCCACGAGGGAAAGGAGTGATAACCGTCAACATCAGTGGGAAGGCAGAATCTATAGAATTCATTGTCTCTTGTAAGTATAACTTGGTGATTGTTGGCATACCAAATACTTTATCAATAAATTACCCGCTGCGATGTATGTGTTGCCCATGCACATGCGTTCAGGCATGATCAACAAGTTCTTGTAAAGCGCACTTGATGTGAAAGAACGCGCATCATGCACGCGACCTTCATATCGGTAAACACATCCGGATTTTGCTTCGCCATTACATCCAGTCTATACTAGCAGCTGACTGCAACTTACCAGATTCTCCTGCTTTCACATAAGTGAAACGCATAGTGTCATCACAGACAGCGAGCAACAAAATGGATGCATTGTTTTTACGGTCAACATATGCATTTCCATTTGCACTCGGCTTCTGGATGACACACAGCTTTCCATCCATCGCCCCGATCACCTGGGGGAGGCGGGGTCTTCTTGAAGTTCCACCGCTTTTGAACCCCTCTACAATGGCCATTGCTCGGCGGATGTCGTCTTTTGGCCAGGTAATTGTACGCTGGCCTACTCGTTGCATGGCTCGCACAAACCGATCGGTAAAGTTGTTGTACGAGCCGTCTTCGATGCCCAACGTTTCCTTCATCAAGCGAAAGCCAAAGTGCGAATTCGCAAAACGCCAGAGGACCACGGCCACTTGTATCCATACCGGATACCCGCCTCTTGCGACACTACCGATGTATTCAGGATCATTTGAGAGCTCATTGACGAGCCTCTCAAATGAAGCACGTGTAATCCGATAGTGCGCCTTGAATCGATTACGACCACTGGCGCTATCGGTCAGCTGGGGATGTCGAACAGTCCACCAACGGATCTCTTCGTACGATCGAGGACGCCGCTCCCTTGGTGTTATGGCAGCTGACAGGAAGACTGGGCATGCATAAAAGATATCGTAAAAGATATCTCTCTGTACAATTCGAGTTCGAATTGCAGCTTCCATGGCGAGTGAAGAGAACAAATGCCATGGGCAGCTATCAAGGCGCTCAAGATCTTCTACAAGCCACTCCAAGATGGCTTCGTCCTCGGCATCTTGCACAGTAAGCATCTCGTCATTGAGTGCATCTTCAAGAGCCAAAATGCTGTCTGCGATCGTCAAGATGATCTCGTGTTCGGAAATGTTGGTGTGCATATCCATTTTAAAGGTATGTTAAAGCGGGTGCGTAAGTGTCGCAGGTAGGTTAAGTAATATGGTCAGGCTTTCGCTTTCCGACTCTTACAAAGTTACTGAGCTCCAATCTACAGCACTTCCATAAAAGGCGCCCTTCCTTTATAAGAAATAATTGATCGATTTAATTGATGTAATGAGAGGACCTATAGCATTCTTCTAGAAGTATTCAGCTACTTTATTAGGAAAAAGAGTTCTGCGGATTTTAGAGAAATCCGTCGAAAAAGAAGGTCTGGGAAAATCTGCAAAGATTTTTGCCCTAGCCAATTAGAAGCATCGGTGACGGATTTTCAAAAATCTGCGATTTCTAAAATCCACCAAAATCTGCTTATTTGAGACCCCCTAGTATTCCCTTTACAAAAAGTCAGCAAAAATTTCAGAGTTATCAGCGTTATTATCATGTTTAGCTGCAATACCTTGCTGGCGCCGAGTGTTCCCAGGGCAATCACGATGAGTTGATCGGCGATGGGTGGTTGAGCCACATGTAGGACAGGAAGGAGAGGCAGACATTTGGGTTGTAGAATCCTAGGGATGCCTTGATATCAGCGGCTGCAAACATAAAATCGCGTAATTCAAGAAATACATACATCAGTAGGTTCAGCCCTCGGACGAACTCTACGGCTGTTTAAGGGACAGTCAGCAAAATTTGTACGCAGATGGGTGGAAGAGCCACAAATGCAAGTTCTTGTTCGGGGCTCATCACCCTTGATCCAGAAGAATGATTAGCGGATAATAATGTCAAATTTAAAGAATAAAGTTACCATTTCTTTGGATTCGTAAAGCAGTTGTCTTTTTTCAAATATGTAGAATATATATACAGTAGATAGTAACAGAATGATGATAAGAGCTGATACTTGACAAAGCTCCTCTGAATATTGATATTTATATATGAAAGCCAAGACTTTTTTTTTCTTTTGCAAATGTGGCTGCAAAATGATTGCACGCCATTATTGATTGCCATTCTTGTCCATGCTGCGGCTGCATGTATGAATTCCGTGGAGGAAATATACCAAAATATCATATTCCCGAGGATCTTTCTCATTGGTGTTCCTTTTTATTTTCCAAAAGAATAGATAATACCACTTTGATGCATGTGATCCCTTTTTTGGGAATATGACCACGTCTTTGCCACGTTTCCTGAAGTGCAACCCCTTCAGCTGCACTTGTGGAGGCACATGTGAAGGTTGCAAAAGAAAAGGCTATTGGTCAAAGGGGATGATCATGGGACTAAAGAAAATACCCACCACAGGCAACTCCAAGAAAAGGACCATTTTGGCCAATGGGAAAACCAAAATGCTCGTGGAATCTCAATGCTAATCCAACAAAAAGCAACAAAAATCAAAACCTCAGACTCCGTCAGGACCACGTAACACAATGAAATCGGCCCGAACAATTGGCGAATCAAATCAGTCAAAAAGTAAGCTAAACCCCGCTGGAATTACCATATATTGGTTTTATTACGTCATAATTAGCTAGCTAACTACCGTCCTTAAATAAAAAGGCTAGGACAAGCCAACAAACGTTGAGCTTCTTTACCTGCCACCTAATACAACATCACTGGTGCAACCACTTGATGCAGGAATCATCAGAAGTTTCAAAGTGCATTTCAAGTAGGTTGATCTCTTTATCAAGTAAATAATTCAAGAGCTATAACTCACCATTGATATGTATGTATAGGAATTTCCAATATGAACATGCATACAATGTAATTTCTAGACGGGAACAGCAAGGCTCCCGCCCATATATTAACGATGGCAACACGTTCCGCGTCGATGTGCTGCAAGGAATCAAATGGGCACAAGCTGCATGGCGCAAAGTAACACCTACTACCATTGCAAATTGCTTTGCTGAAACCAAAGTAATTGCTATGGTTGGGATAGGCTCTGGTGTGATTGATGCAGCTGAGCAAACGTCGCTCAGTCAAATCAATATGCACTTAGCCATGATCTATGGCAAAGATGCATCACAAGATATAACCTTTGATGCCGATCCAGAAGTTGAGGCAGCAGCCGTCCACCCAACTCTAACTGATGACGAGATTGTGAGCACTGTTCTTGATGAAGACATCGAAGCAACCGATAATAGCACTACAGCTACCAACAATGGCCCCACCTCTGACAATACAAGCCTCATTAGAGAATATACGCTTCCAGAAAAAATTTCAAAAATCGAAGAGGTCATTGGATTTCTAGATGAGTTAGACCATGGCAAGCTCAAGGATGATCTCCGAAAAGTCCGGGACCAATATCGCAGAGAATCCCAGACAAAACAATCTTTGCTGACTTCTTATTTTCAACAATAAAATGTGATATACATAGTTAACTGAGATCATAAGTTCGAATCCCGGCCTCCTTAGCATGTGCCACCTTAAGCGGGAAATTGCAGGGAGTGCTTTTTAGTCTGCAAACTGCAAAACTCGGGGATGCTGCAATTTTCTTAAGTGAAAAGTGGATCTCCTCCAGGCTTTGCTGCAAAAAGCGGGGATCTGCAAAAAGCGGGGCTGCAAAAAACGGGGTCCCACTGTAAATGGTTGGCCTCCCAAAACTATTCTGATGTAAAAAGAGGAGAAGGAAGACTCACCTATAGTCTTGATTGAAATGTTCTTGCTGCTATTGCCTTTAAATTTGACGAAAGGATAGCAACGAAATACTAAAATTTGTATTCGAATTTGAAGCAAAAAAAACGAAAAACCTAGACGGTCTATATGAACAACTAAAATTTGTGGCAAATTTCTTCTTGGAAATCCTGTATTAGTATAAGCATGTAATAATGGACTTATTAAACAGAGGACGATGCGTCTGAAATGATCACTGGGTACACTGAAACGTCTGCAACTGTGGTATCATTCACAGACAGTACCATATCTTACACAATTGCAATCAAGAATAACAAAATGACGGCTTGCACTTGTCCCGATTTCCGGCGCAGCCATGCGCTCTGTAAGCACATGTACCTATTAAACAGAGTAAAGCGCATTGGCTTGCTAGACTTGCGCCGATCTCAGGCGGAGATCGTCGTTAATCAGCAAGTGTCAACTCCAAATCAGCAAGTGGATCAAAGCAATTATTGCAAGCAGCGATCAACAGGTAGTTAATTCAACTTACAAGTAATCCACTTTGAGCTAATTGGTATAGGTACCACGACATGCTTAACTTGCTGGTTGATGAACGAGATGCGGTGAATTCCACAAATTACGCGTACAATGCCATTCCCATTTTGAATCGCGCATCAGAGCAATTACGCGCCTTGCGATCAGAACTTCGGGACAATAAGCGATCAAACAATAACATCCATCGCCAGAACCGCTTTTAGAGATTGTTTCCTTAATAACAAGAATTTTTATAATCTGTGCAATGTAGCTAATTAGCTTGTCTGATCAAACTGCTGAAATCCCAACATTGCCTCCCCCATGAAGAGAAAACGCTACATTAAGATCTGAGTAAGCAATGACGCGTAGATTTGTCGAATGCCGATCGAGGAAGCAAAAAACATTACTGAATGCAGGAGATGCTGAAAATGCCGAACTGGAATAAGGACAGAACCTTTTTCGTCTTTTTTTTTTGCTTACAAAATACCAAGGGGCGCCCATGAAATTTTAAGACCAGATCTTTATGGAAGCAAAATTGTCTTCTTGCTAGTTGACTCCGCAAAGGTAGTGGACCTCGTGGACATATCCGATGACGAGGACGTTGACGAAACAGACTTAACAATGGCAGAATCCCTCGACGATGCACAAGTCACAGCCTGGCTGGAGGCCAATAAAGTGACTCAGCTCGGCCAACGGGTTGATCGGGCTGTGACCAGTCAAGATTGGCTGACGGCCAAAAAATTGATCTGCAGGGCCATTCGTATGACGCAACTTCACGGACATCAGGCACTCCACAAACCAGTCGCACGCCACACCAAGCGCACAGGATCGAGTACCGGCCAACCTAGCTGGACCAGCCATAGACAATAATGAGTAATACGCCCATGCGTATTACCTTTGCCTCGCTCAACTGCCGCGGCCTCAAGAAGATCATTCAACCTTCGGGTCATCTACTAACCTGCCATATCCACTCCTTAAACTATGACATTATAGCTTTACAAGAAACTCACGCCGACTCTGCCCCCATCCAAGACTGCATTTCATCCTGTCTTCAAGTGTCGTCCAGTACCTGGACTCAGCATTGCGGTCTGATATCCTTCAACCCTTTGCTCACAATGGCCCCACTTTGGGCCTCCCGAGATGGCCGCCTTCTGGTGGCCAGAGTGTCCCACATACATGATCTCTTTTCTGACTTATTCATCTATGTCCTTTATGCCCCAGCCAAGGCTTCACAGCGACCCTCTTTCTTCAGTGAACTAGCTCAAACATTGCATTTCGATCATGCTCCTTCTGATCGCTGCCTGTTTTTGGGTGACTTTAACCACAATATCTACAAACCTGCACCCCACGTCTCGATGAATCCATGGTTCCAATGGCTTCAGTCATATTGGGTGGATCTCCACTTCGAGGAGTCCAATGGACGGCCACTCCCTACCTTCCAAGCCTCCTCCACCATCGACTATGTGCTGCTTTCGCATGATATGGCCTCCTCCGCTGGTCAACCGTTGCTCCACTACGTTCCGGGTCGCGATCACGTCGCAGTGTCCATATCCATCGCGGTTGGTATCCCTCGCCCTGGACCGCAAAAATACAATTTTCAGCCAAAAAGAGCTGGTCTTTAAATTTGTGTCCCCCCAAAAAATTTTCTTGCCGCATTGCAGTGACATTTTTTTCAAACTAATCTCCTTCATTTGTCAACCATTGCATGAAGCCGACTTATAAATTTGCGCACATTAACTGCTAGCAATTGTTGCATCAACGTTTTCCACATGCATTCAGCTAGATGCAAAAACATCTTCATAATTATACTTTTAATTTTCTTCTTCTCAGCAAAGATCTACGAAATTGTTAACAATGTGCTGCTAGGCAAAGCGAGGTACTATTCTTAATGCAATTATCCTTTTTTTGACTTCAACAATCGCGCCATCAGCTTTCCTCCATGATATACCGCAAAAACGAATGGCAATCAGCATACCCTCTTGTCTGCTTTTTGGTGAGAATTACACAAAGGTGATATGCGTCCCGGAAATAAGTGTGTGCGTTTCACGCCAGTCCTGCCACCAGCGTGTTAAAAAAAACCTTTTTTGCTTCATTACGCGTTCATTTGAAGGATTCAAACGCATCGTTCTGCGATTGACACTTTCTTCACATTCAATCGTCGTAGTAATTACTCAATTCCTCGACATTATACTTGCCTGGCAAGCCGAACGGTTTAATTGCAGAGGCCACATAATCTCGATTCTTTTCCCGGCCAGCATTAGCTTTACCTCCATGGCTGAACAACGATTTAACGACAATCAATCTCAATCGCAATTGCATTCTTTTTTGCAGGATGCAAACAATAGCAAGAACTCTGAATGGTGTTGGTAACATAGTCCTTGCAGTTTTGAAAGGTTACCGGAAAACGCGACGTATTGAAAACTGGTAAAGGATAATAGTAGACGCAGGTTTGCTTAAAGGGAGTTGACCGTATGGATTTATAAGCGTAAGCTAAAAATAAAAGTACCTCTGTTCAACCTCATTCTCTCATCCCTTGAAAATCTGCTCAATTTGTAAACATGATCTCTACATTCCTCCTCGTAATGTGCAGATCTTGATGATCGCGCTTTTCTCTGAAGCACTCCATCAAATTAGTTTGATATTACTAATATACTTGTGAATGCTATTTTTTTTAAAAAAAGAGAAGTAATCTTTTGCTAGAAGCGGTTCTGGTGACGATTGCTTTGATTGGGGATTTCAGCATCATAAAGAGTGGAACTGAGAGATCGCACTTGCTCTCTTATGCGGATAAGGGTGCTCAACGTATTAAACGAAAACATCGCCGGGGTTGCTCTATTTGCCTGTGTTGCAAACGAGTTGACTTCAGCTTGCAAACTATTCCAGTCAGTAAAACACTAAACGCCCTAAATAGAGATGAAGTACCTTCTTATTGCTTCCTGAATTGCGTGTTCTTGATCCGTCTCTTCATCCATGACAGACTCTTGCGAGGCCGTGCTTTCCATCGTCTGGTTTATGCGCATGTCCAACAGGCAAGTGCGCTTTACCCTGTGCAGCAGGTACATGTGCTTGCACAATGCATGACTGCGTTCAAAATCCAAGCATGTGCAAGCTGTCATTCTATTGTCATTGATTGTGATGGTGTATGATTTTGTGTTATCGGTAAATGACATAACTGTTGCAGCAGACTCGGTGTAGCTGGTAACCATAGCATTTGCCACATCCTCTATTTCGGTAAAGCATTACAGGGATTTAAGAATGTATTATAATACATTATAGATGACAGCAGTTAATTTAATGACCATAACTGCTTTATACAATGCTATTACCTGGAATATCTCTGGCAAGGTTGTTGCGTTGTCGTTCAGCCCTTGTCATTACAGCTGGTGACACCATCAATGCTTTCTGTGCATGGTCCGTCATGACTGACGGCAACACGACATCCCAAAGGATATACACCAGCACGTTTACATGCTGCCGCTTCAATCCTTTTAGATATACCTCCTTGAGAGATTGATGCCAACTTTCAATGAAATTATTGGTATCAATATGGTAATTATGCTAATACAAATGCTGGTGAGTACTGGCCATTATTAATAGTTTAACATACTTGACGCCATGCTCTCGACCATTTCTCTTTCTTGCCCAAGTAACGATCGTCAATGTACTGGATCAGGTCATTTGCATCCCACTCTTGCTCATGCTGCTCTACCCACATAACCAACTCATCATATGCCATCTGGAAATCCTCCTCATTCTCAGCATACATCATCCTTTTCAGGTATGAGAATGCATCATCGCGGTACTGGCGCTTCTCCTGAATGGTTTTTTGAACACCAATCATGGGTCTCACTTTTCCGGGAAGATTCTTGCGCCATGCACGGAGGATATGCCAAAAGCAAAGCAGCACCTGGCAACCCTCACCAAACACTGTTAAGATCGCAAGAATCTCAGTGCTCGAATTATCGATCATAACCTTGTTAGGAAGAAAACCAATATCGTCCTTGAGCCATTTGAACCATTCAACAATGGGATAATGAGTCTCAGAATTAGTAATCATCCAGCATAATGGGGCTCCTTTTCCAGTCTGCTGGGAGCGGGCAACAATAGTGTATAGGAAGCAGGACATTCCTTTATACACGCATGTCTTATGGGTTGAGTCCACCCAAATTAGGTCACCATTGCTAAGCAGCATCTATAGATATACCATTAACAAATAGTAAAATGTGAAGCGCCTAACCATTCTGTACATTAAATTACCTCTCGTTGCCAATGTGAAAGAAAACTAAAGACAAACACATCGTCTGGCACGTCATTTAACTTTAGCCACAGTGCTGTTCCACGCTCATTACAAATCTTCGCTGCCCAGCTGTCCAAGCTCTTATCAATATTTGCATTATGCAATGCGCGTTTCTGGATGCACATATTCATTGCATAATACACATGGCGATATGTAATGTGCAAGGAACGTGGGATCGTGGCAAGATGGCCAGCCGTTTGCTCTGTCAGGTTTGTTTCACTTGCTGTATGTTGATTTAAGATTGTCTCAAGGATACCGCGGTCTAATTGAATCATCTGCTGGATGCTACTCCAGTTCAAGCCACTCTCTACTAGCTGATACAATGTCTGGCGAACATTTCGGCTATTCGGGGTTGAAGCAAAGTCTTGTTGCGAGCGAGGTGTATGTCCAGTATGGCGCCAATTATAAACGACAGTAATCATTGTCGGATCAGTGATATACCGCGTGCCTTTAATTGATGCCACACATCCACAAGGCAAGTTATCATGAGTCCCATCTGGGCCATTAGATGATACTTGCGGTTGTTTATGGCGGTGACACCTGTAGAACTACAAAACGCGAACTTAAGTACCTACTGTGATGAATATGTATTCAGCCATACCACACTAAAGCTGGTGCCTGATGGACGACCACGCTTCACCCCAAGTGTACTAGTGCCAGTCCCATTGCTGCTGTTGGTAACTGGTTGCTGAAGACACTCCTCAAACTTCTTGTTGCTTGCGCGCGTGCTGCCACCGGTTTGGTTATAAAAAGTGCAGCCTGTGCGTTGTTCTTCTTTGGCAACAAATGCTTCGAATCTGCTCCACTCCATTTGCTCAACTGATGGGCATTCATCAGCGTAATCTGCAACATCCATTACAAACGATTCGCGAAGTAAATCAGCGGCTGTTTCCAGTAGACTCGGCGGCATGATCTAGAAATTACAGGTTAGTGCATTAAGTCGATCTGCACATTACGAGGAGGAATGTAGAGATCATGTTTACAAATTGAGCAGATTTTCAAGGGATGAGAGAATGAGGTTGAACAGAGGTACTTTTATTTTTAGCTTACGCTTATAAATCCATACGGTCAACTCCCTTTAAGCAAACCTGCGTCTACTATTATCCTTTACCAGTTTTCAATACGTCGCGTTTTCCGGTAACCTTTCAAAACTGCAAGGACTATGTTACCAACACCATTCAGAGTTCTTGCTATTGTTTGCATCCTGCAAAAAAGAATGCAATTGCGATTGAGATTGATTGTCGTTAAATCGTTGTTCAGCCATGGAGGTAAAGCTAATGCTGGCCGGGAAAAGAATCGAGATTATGTGGCCTCTGCAATTAAACCGTTCGGCTTGCCAGGCAAGTATAATGTCGAGGAATTGAGTAATTACTACGACGATTGAATGTGAAGAAAGTGTCAATCGCAGAACGATGCGTTTGAATCCTTCAAATGAACGCGTAATGAAGCAAAAAAGGTTTTTTTTTAACACGCTGGTGGCAGGACTGGCGTGAAACGCACACACTTATTTCCGGGACGCATATCACCTTTGTGTAATTCTCACCAAAAAGCAGACAAGAGGGTATGCTGATTGCCATTCGTTTTTGCGGTATATCATGGAGGAAAGCTGATGGCGCGATTGTTGAAGTCAAAAAAAGGATAATTGCATTAAGAATAGTACCTCGCTTTGCCTAGCAGCACATTGTTAACAATTTCGTAGATCTTTGCTGAGAAGAAGAAAATTAAAAGTATAATTACGAAGATGTTTTTGCATCTAGCTGAATGCATGTGGAAAACGTTGATGCAACAATTGCTAGCAGTTAATGTGCGCAAATTTATAAGTCGGCTTCATGCAATGGTTGACAAATGAAGGAGATTAGTTTGAAAAAAATGTCACTGCAATGCGGCAAGAAAATTTTTTGGGGGGACGCAAATTTAAAGACCAGCTCTTTTTGGCTGAAAATTGTATTTTTGCGCCCTGGACCCAGTATATGGCGCTTCAACCCGCAGTTCCTGACGGACGAGAAATTTTGTGCTGCATTAACTGGGTTTTGTTTGGCTGCTGAACAGCATCTCCCTGGTCTGGAGACAGCTGCGAGATGGGACCTCGTTAAGTCCAGGCTCAAACACTTTTCCCAAGAGTATGGCTGTAAGCACCAGCACCACCAAGGTCGCTGCCTCCAATCACTACAGCGCTATCGCAGACGCCTTCTTCGTCAGATCCAAGACTCCCGTGACAATGTCGCCCCCTCCGCTACTACAGACGCCCTCTTACAAGCCTTGGGTCGCACAGACCACGACATCGACACCATTGAAGAAGCGCGTGCTTCGACATTAGCCCTCCGGGCTGGGATCTGCTGGCGGGAGGATGGAGAACGCTCTAATAGGTATTTCTACCAATGTCTTGGTGAGCGGCGCATCCAGCAAACAATCACTGCACTTCAAGATGTATCTGGCAACCTCACCACTGACCCACAACGGATGCTCAGCTGCGCTCGCAGCTTCTATCAGAATCTGTATACAGCTGAAGATGCCTCGCCTGCTGCTATGGCTTCGCTGCTTCAGCACGTGCCTCCCAGCGCCAAAATCGACCACGACACCAGCAAGGCAATGCTCACTAGTTGGACTGAAGAGGATCTTCTCTCCGCTGTGCAGCATACACCTTATATGAGCAGCCCAGGAATCGACGGGATACCCTACGAGTTGCT